>CATIWO010365873.1:0-38371 GCA_949673435.1 Macaranga tanarius | reverse complement strand
ATACTACTTAGTAAATAATTTAACTATTAAATATTCATATTATTTTATCATTACATGATATATTTTTAATAATATTACTAAGTAGGGTACTAAAATGCAAGTAAAATCAAACCACAGACCTTTAAATGTCACGAAAAAAACTACAGGGTTAGATGTGTAAAAACTTGAAACCACAAGGTACAAAAATGTACTTTCCCCTAAAGATAATATTATAATAAATTAAAATTTTTATTCTTTAAAAATATTAATTAATAGAATTATTAATTTATTGAGTATTAATTGTAAGAAAAATAATTTTATGTGATAATATTTTCCTTTATTTTTATTTGAAAAATCTTATAAATTTTCACTAGTATTTTATCTATTAAATAGCTCATGTGCCTTTTTATTGATTAAATTATCATGTATTGATTTTTGTCATGTTTGTATATTAATTATATAAACATTCAATGAATAATTAAAATATGTTATAATTTTTATAACTATATATTTTTAATATTATAAATCTTTTAGAAATAGATGATTGTTAGAGAAACCTCCAAGAATAGAATACACAAACCTTTTGGTTATGTGACCTCGTGTATCACTAACTTGAAAACCCCTTTAACAACTCAATACCACACCCAATGAATGCCAAGAAACAAATTATAAGGGTTTGATCTTTTCAATTAGAACCTAAGGAAACTAAGCCTCTTAAATTTTAATTGTTTGAATGCCATAAAAGTTGATCAATTCCTTTGATAAGTTTGGCTGCATTCAATTAAGAACACTAGAAAACAAGTAATTTGTTTGCTTAAGGTATAAAAACAAAAACTCTTGATTATATTTAATGAAAATTCGTCCATCCTTATATAAGGATGAAAAACAACCTAATAAGACTCACTCCTATTAGTTTTCCTTTAGAAAGAAGGAAAAACAAACATACTAAATATCCAACATAAAACAAACTCTCTAAAACCAAATCCAACTCGGATTACTACTCTAAAATAGATAATTTATAGATAATTCTAACATTAAATAAAAAATCCCACTCAAATTAAGATAAACTAAGGCCCAAAATAAAGTTGGCCCATGTAACTTATTAAAACCTAATATCAACATGTTCATTCAGCCTTATTGTAAATTTGGACTTAGAATATGTTAAATAAAGCCCGATCCTCTTGTAATCCATGTTCAAATAGGCTCTTGCAACTTTTTGGATCTTTATGTCCAGCCCATATATTCTTCATAAAGCCTTGTAATGCTTCCTTAAACCTTTTAGCTCTTGATCTAGTTATTGGGCCTTGAGGTAAATCCAATACATCATAAACTCTTTGAAGTGAACACAACCTATGAATAGACTCTCCATGCCCTTGTTGCCTTGCCTCTCCATCAAGCCCATCAACATGTAGCCGATCCATATCATTCCCCTTTTCCTCGAAAGGATTTATCCTCAAATTGAGCCTATCACCTGCATTAAAAGGAGATAAATCAATCACATTAAAAGTAGCACTTACATTATACTCACCAGGCAAGTCCAAACGATAGGCATTATCATTAATGCATTCAATAACTTGAAAAGGCCCATCTCCATGAGCATTCAACTTTGATTTACTTTGATGAGGAAACCTCTCCTTTCTCTAATATACCTAAACCCAATCTTCAGGCTTAAAAACAACACATTTCCCCTCTCAGCCACCTTTGAATTTTTCTTCTCAATTCGCTCCTTAACTTATTGATGTAGATGTTTAACATAATCTGCCTTAGAAACATCATCTACATTGACAAGCTTAGAAACATGTAAAGGACATAAATCCATAGGAGTTAGTGAATTAAAATAAAAATAACCTCAAATGGTGAATAATAAATAGTACTATGAACAACCCTATTGTATGCAAACTCCACAAAAGGTAAACAATCCTCCTATGATTTAATTTTTTTTGAATGATAGCCCTAAGCAAAGTTACTAAAGTGCGATTCATAACTTCAGTTTGTCTATCTGTTTGAGGGTGACAAGTAGTAGAAAACAAAAACTTAGTACCAAGTTTAGCCCATAATACACGCCAAAAATGACTAAGAAACTTAACATTCCTATCACTAACAATGCTTCTAGGTATGCCATGTAAATGCACAACCTCCTTAAAGAATAAATCAACAATATGTGTAGCATCATTAGTTTTATTATATGGAATAAAGTGAGCCATCTTACTAAATTTATCTACTATAATAAAAATACTATCTCGTCCTTTCTTAGTTCTAGTCAAACTAAGAATAAAGTTTATAGTAGATCTAACTAAGGTGCATTAGTAATAGGCAAAGGAGTATACAAACCATGTGGTTGCAATTTAGACTTTGCCTTTTTACATGCAATGCAATGCTCACACACTATATATACATCATGCTTCATGCCAGGCCAAAATAAATACTCAAACAGAATATCATATGTCTTATGCATGCTAAAAATTCCCATTAAACCACCCCATGTGCTTCCTTAATAAGTAGAATGTGCAATGAACAATTTGGAATACACAATCGGTTTCTCTTAAACAAATACCTATAAAAAATATAGAAATCATCAACGACAGCCCTAATAGAACAAGTACGAAAAACATTGCTAAAATCACCATCATTAGTATATAACTCTTTAATAAACTTAAATCCTGGCAACTTAGAAGTAAGAGTATTAAGAAGAATATACCTCCTTGATAATGCATCAGCAACAATATTTTCTTTACCTTGTTTGTACTTAATGGCATATGAAAATGTCTCAATGAATTCCATCCACTTAGCATACCTTTGGTTCAATTTATCTTGCCCTTTCAAATGCTTTAAACTTTCATGGTCAGTATGGTTCACAAACTCCTTAGGCCATAAATAGTGTTGCCATGTTTGTAAAGCACGAACCAAACCAAACAACTCTTTGTCATACGTTGGGTATTTTAATGCTGCCCCACTCAAATTCTCACTAAAATATGAAATTGGTAATTGATTTTGCATAAAAACAGCCCCAATTCCAATGCCACTAGCATCACACTCAATCTCAAAAGTCATATCAAAGTTAGGCAGAGCAAGTAAAGGTGCATTACATAATTTTTCTTTAAGCAAAGTAAACATATGTTCTTGTGTATCACCCCAATGAAAAACAACATTCTTCCTAACTAACTCATTAAGTGGTGCGGCTATAGAACTAAAATCTCTAATGAACCTCATATAAAAATTAGCTAAGCCATGAAAACTCCTAACCTTATGAACATTCTTAAGTCTAGGCCATTCTTGAATTGCTTTGACTTTTTCTGCATCTACTTCAATGCCATGTGAACTAACAACAAATCCTAAAAACATAATATTTTCTATGCAAAAAGAACACTTATTAAAATTAGCATACAATTTTTCTTTCCTAAGAACATTTAGAAGCAAATGCACATGCATTAAATAATCATCAAAAGACTTAGAAAAAACTAGAATGTCATCAAAATATACAACTATAAACTTACCTATGAAATCATGTAAAACATGGTTCATCAAATGCATAAATGTACTAGGTGTATTAGTTAGACCAAATGGCATATCCAACCACTTATATAAGCCATATTTAGTTTTAAATGCAGTTTTCCACTCATTACCTACTTTTATGTGAATTTGATAGTAACCACTATGTAAATTAATCTTACTAAACATATATGCACCATGCAACTCATCAAACATATCATCTAATCTAGGAATAGGATGATGATACTTTAAAGTGATTTTGTTGATTGTGCAGTCCATACACATCCTCCATGTCCTATCCTTTTTAGGTACCAAAATCATAGGAATGACATAAGGACTTAAGCTTTCACACACATACCCTTTGGAAAGCAATTCCTCCACTTGCCTTTAGAGCTCCTTTGTTTCCTCTGGATTGCTTCTATAGGCTGGTCTATTAGGTATGGTAGCCCAAAAAATGAAGTCAATTTGATGTTTTATTCCCCAAATTGGTGGTAATCCGCCTGGCATCTGGCATCTCATCGGAAAACATATCATCAAATTCCTACAAAAGAGAAACAAAGACACTAGGCAAAGAAAGGTCAAAATCATTAGTAGTCAAATAAGCCCCTTTGCATATCAATACAAGCATGAGCTTTGTATAATAAGCATGCTTAACCTCACTTTCTCTAGCTAAAAAGCTCTCTATCTTTTTATTTCTCTCTTTAGGTCGATTACTTAATTCTTTTCCCTCACTCTCTTTTTGGTTCAATGTTGCTTTTTCTACTCTCTAAATCACTATTTTTACACTTTGAATTTTTCACTTTTTCGGCCTCTTTTCTCTCACTCTCTAATTTACATTGATCTTCATAAACTTGCTTTAAAGATAAGGAGGAAAGTGTAATTTTCCTTCCATCATTCATAAAAGGGTATATATTAAGAAAGCCATCATGAATAGCCCTTCTATCAAATTACCATGGTCGCCCAAGTAATAGATGACCCGCATACATTGGCATAACATCACAAAGAACTTTATCAGTATACTTGCCAATGGTAAAAGAAATAATGACTTGCTTATTTACCTTCACCTCACCACAATCACTAAACCATTGTAGTCTATATGGTCATGGATGTAGAATGGTAGGTAGCCCTAATTTCTCCACCATAGTAAGACTAGCTATGTTGGTGCAACTCCCACTATCAATGATGATATTTCACACACGCCTTTACACTAAACATCTTGTGTGAAAGATGTTATCTTTTTGCTGTTCAATTTCCTTCTTTTTAATTTGGACACTAAGTACATGCCTAGTAAGGAAAATCTCCCCATAAACTGGCTCCTTAATATCCTTATAATCCTTCAATTCAGGCATCTCCTCATCATCTTCTTCATCACTTTCAATTTCAACTTCTCCATGCCTTTTCATGATCATAGTCTTTTTGTTAGGACATTGAGATGGGATATGACCATGTCCTAGGCATTTGAAACACCTTATGTCTCAATTTTTGCCCTTTGGTACTTCACCTTGCTTAGCCTCTTTAGGGTCCAAATCCTTCTTACTCTTTGTAACAACAACAACAACCTTGTTTTCACCTTTTGTATCCTTTTTCCAAGTAGAATTCCTATTAGATTTAAGCTTAGAAGAGGGTTTAGATTCATACCTTACTGCCCTTGTCCACAGAGTTATTTTTCCACTTTGATTACAATGTGTACAAGCTCCTCCAACTCCACACAATGTTACAAATTAACAAGGTTGGCTATGTCCTTATTTAGGCCAGCCAAGAATTGAGCTACTGTAGTCTCTCTATCCTCCTCTAAATTTGCCCTAGTGATGAGCATCTCTATCTCCTTGTAGTAGTCTTCAACATACTTTGTTCCTTGCTTCAAAGTTTGAAGTTTTTGATGTAACTCCCTATAGTAATGCCCTCAAATTTAAGAGGCTCAATTTTTTTAGGTTCTAATTGTAAAGATCAAACCCTTATAATTTGTTTCTTGGCATTCCTTGGGCATGGTGTTGGGTTGTTAAAGGAGTTTTCAAGTTAGTGATACACGGGTTAACATAACCAAAGGGTTCATGTATTCTATTCTTAGAGGTTTCTCTAATATTTGGTATCAGAGCTTTGGCTCTAAGAAATCAGGATATGTATCTCTTAATTTGCATTAGTTTGTGTTCTTTAGCATCCTTGTTCATTTTCTTTGAGTTCTTGATAGTTTGTTTCATTTTCTTTCATTCATCTAAGTGTTGATCTTTTTTTTTTTTCATTCATATCCACATATCCCTTTATTTATTTGTCAATTTCTTGCATTCTTGGATTCAGCCATCATACATAAAAAATAAAAAAAATTTAAATTCAATTAACAAGATTTTAGTTCTTTGATTAATTCTTGGCTGTTCTCGTTGAAATTCAAATTTACAAGGATAATATTGATTAATTCTTTGTTTATCTTAGATTTATGTGTGAAGATTTAATCTTATCCTAATTAAACTAGGATAACAACACTTATCCTACTTAATCTAAGATAACTTATCCTTATCTTGGAAAACAAGAGTTGTGTGCATTGAGTAATCCTTTTCCTTTAAGGATTTGATTATTTATCCTAATCAAGAGCGGATAAATCAAATCCATATCCTTATCCTTAGTCAAAAACATTCTTTGACTCACAATTAAGAGTCAAACTTTATCTTGTATTTTCTTTAACTACTTATTTTTGACTTTGTGTGTGATTTTTGACTTTGCATTCTAATTTTATCTTTTCGACTCTAGAATTATTTCTTTGACTTGTTTTTTGTATCTTTTGAGTTTTCTTATTTTTTTTGGATTCGTATTTTGTTGATTTCCTGTTTTTTATTTTATGATTACTTGTTCAAAATCATTTGCATCAACTAAGTGTTTAGATTTCAATTATGAAAATTTTCACTTAGGTTTAATTCTTTTGTGTTGTTTGGTTTGATTTACTTAAGAATATAAAGGGAAAAAGTTAAGAGGTGTGAGGATTACCTTTGTATAATAAAATCAGATTGACTGTAAACACGAGTGACCCCCTTCATTCATTGAGAGTAAACATGTGAGGGAGTATGGTAAGGACTTATTTATTTATTTTTCTTATTACTAACCTTCCAATCGCAGCAATGTCAACAAGTAGCAATGAAGAAAAATTACCTAACAATCCATAAGCTAGGAAATTTGACAGAATGCAATGAGCTTAAATGGAGATAAATGATCAATTACAAAAGATGAGTACAAGAATTGAAGTAATTAAGCTTAGGACTCCACCAATTTAAGGTCCACGACAACCTAGAGTTAGAGAGGACCGTGAGGTATATATGGAAGGGCTTGTTGAGGAGGAGAAAATTGACTATAATGATGATGCTAATGCCACTATAATAGGCATTGGAGGCCAAGGCAATGAGAGAGGTTTAAGAGGAGGTCAAGGTATGGTGCAAACTAGAAGAGGCCGAATGCAATATATAAGAGGAATTCATGAAGTTAATGATGTTGAATGCAATTTGGGTAGCATCAAATTGAAGATTCCCTCTTTCCAAGGCAAAATAGATCCTGAATCATACTTGGAATAGGAAAAGAGAGTGGAATTGATCTTTGATTGCCATAATTTCTTAGAGGAAAAGAAGGTGAAGCTTGCTGTCACCTAATTCTTTAATTATACAATAATTTGGTGGGATCAATTAGTGGTGGCTAGGAGGCAAAATTTGGAGCATCCAATTGACACTTAGCATATTTGAAATTCAATTAATAGACCGGACAAACTCTGAGCCATCCTTCACAAACTGATGGGAGTGAATAAACCCATCTTGTACACACTAAAATTAATTGTTTTTCTTAAAAGAAAATTGAACAATGGGTAAATGAAATCAAAATGTTTTTCAAGAGATTCATCTGATGATCTAATAGCTCTATGAAAGAATAAAAAATCATCAACCGGATAATAGAAAATAGAATTCTACAGAGATCTAAATTCATCAAAATACCCAAAAAAGGCAGACAAAAGCTAATAAAGGCAGACAAAAATTTATTTAGAAATAGAAAAACTACATACAACTGAAAAAAGAAAGAAAAAAGGCCGCTGTTGGCTTTGAGATTGCCAATGGCAACCTAAATTTTTGAGAAATCTTGAAAGATATGTAGAGATAGAAGAGTCTAGAAGGAAGAGTTTGCCTAAAAGTAGAGTTCATTTTCTTCATCATGATAAGGTTTACTTTTAATGACTAAAATAGATTGTGCTCACATATTATTTTATTTTTAATGACGCTCATGTCGTCATTATTAAAATAAGACATTTGTCACCATATTATATATGTCATCACTAAAAATGAACTTATATACAACAAAAAATATATTTTTGATGATGCTTATACTACTATAAGTCACACATTTTAGTGACGAGAGTCATCACCGTTGAAGTTTATTTTTGTCATTTTATATGATTAATTGTCAGTATTTGTGACACTTTAAACGGCAAACATTTTATTTTGTCACTAATGGATATTTTTTTTTGACAATAGTTTTACTGTCAACATATTTGATCAGTTTTAATGACATAAATATTGTCATGAATAGAGTTATATTTTGTCATATAATGTTATATATTGTCACCAATGATTAAATATAAAATGATAAAAATATGATTTGTAATTGGACATTTATGATTAATGACAAAAATATAATTGTCATTAAATTGAAAATTTTTAGTGACTATCAAATTAGTTGGTACATACATCATTAAAAACTTGTTATAGATGACATATGCTTTATCATCATAAGATGCATAAATGCGACAACTATATTAGTGTCATAGCTTACGATTTTGAAGATAACGTATTTACAATAAAAATGAATTGTCATATTTAGTTGAACCATATGATGACACTTTTCAACGTCATAATATGTTAAATAATTTGTGACAATTTGATCCAATGTCAATAGTCAAGTCTCTTTGTCATTTTTCAAAATATTTAATTACAAATTCATTTTTTATATTTCATAAAACAAAAATTGATAAAAATTACATAAAATATTGAATGATTTAAATTAAATAATATGTTCATTGTATTATTAACTAAAATAAATTATTATTTTCTACCAAATTATTTTGACAACCAAATTACCTTCCATGAAGAATTTCTTCCAATATCGTCAGCCATTCGCTGCATTTGTCGAGCTGTTAAGGATGCTGAAGTGTTCCGTTCTGGTCATATGTCTTTTATCCTTTCTAATTTGCTGATTCTTTTAAGGTTTTGAATTACTGCTATTCCCAGACCTGCTCCTATCATTTTTTCAGTCCGATGGCTCCCTTCTCTTCCGGGGTGGTTGAAGATTAATTCTGACGGAGTGCCACATGGTCCCCAAATACTTCGGCTATTAGTGGTATCATTCACGATTGCTTTGGGCATTCTTTAGCGTCTTTTGCTTCTCCGCTTGGAATTCATTCTGCCTTTGAAGCTGAAATTCTTGCAATGGCAATTGCTGTCAAGAAAATTTCAGCTTTTACTTCATATCCAGTTTGGATAGAAAGCGACTCCATGCTTGTGGTTAGCTTGTTGAAGAATCGTTCATCTACTGTTTCGTGGTCTGTTTGTCAAGAATGGGAGGTCTGTCTCTCGCTGCTTTAATCCATGCAGGATTATGTTTCTCATATCTATCGTGAGGGAAATCAAGTAGCAGATCGTCTTGCTACCATCAGCCTTGCTTTGACTGACTTAACTTGGTGGCCTACCTATCCCGTTGAATGCCAATCCCTTATGCTTAATGATGCTATGGGACATTGTAATTACCGCTTTGCTTTGCTTAGCTTTGTGTTTATTAGGTCTTTTGGACCTAGTTCTTTGTTATTTTGTATTAACTCTTATTTTCTTTTAATAATATTTGAGGAGGGAGAACAACACATGAAGTAGATGGCTTTGCGGTGCTAGCCTAGCCAGGATCATTATCTGATGCTTAGTCTCTCTTTCATTCTTATAAAAAAAAAGCACTAAAACAAGTATTTTTTGGCTAGAAGTAAAAAAGCACTAAAAGAAGCATTGTTTGGCTGGAACAAAAAAAAAAACACTAAAAAAAGTACTGTCTACCCAAAAAAAATTATCTTTTTCTACTAAATTCTAGTTGCTAAAATCATATTCTTTGACCGAATGTCTAGCTAGAACTCTCATAGGTGTAAATATCTCCTGCATTATCAAAGAAGATGTATAAATATTTAGAAGAAAAATTCAAATTATGTACAAAAATATAGTAAAATGACCTTGACATAGGTAAATCATAATCATACACACTTGCACATATTCATTATAGCTAAATTTCAGATTTAAGAATTAATCTAACTCATTAGTGCAATTATTTTAATATATCTGAATGACTTTGCAAAATTCTAGTGCATAACATAATGTTTGTGCTTTTAGGTACATACAAATAGAGGAAGTTACAATAGTGTAACATTTTACAAAAAATATTTTTGAAAGATTGTTCCTAACATGAAAATCATATATACAACATAATCATTTAAGTCATCTTTATTAATAACCAATATCACAAGCATGCTAAAAGAATAAAATCAAAGTATGAATATAAGTTCAAATATTAAAAAGACATTCTAATGTCAAATTCTATGATTAAAAATCTTAAATTTTAGCATTCAAACTCACTTAAAATATTTTCAAACTAATATATAACCAAATTTGATTTACCCAAATCAATAACCATACATAAATAGTTTCATCACTTATCAATTTTAAATGAATTTTAAAGTCAAAATTTGTAGAAGAGTTTGAAACATAAATTTTCATTAAACAGCACTAGAAATATCAAATCATAGGGTAAAATATACCCCAACTTGTTTAAGAATCAATAATTACAAATACATATAAAATAAAGTCAACTTAATGTTTATAAGATTGAAAAATTACAGCTAATTTTCTAGTTCAAAACCATTTAATTTTACTTTTATTAGTGACCTATATAACTAGGTTCATTATTTATCAAATATAAAAGGCATTTCAAATTAAACATCTGTACATCTTTCTACAGTAATATGGTCATTAAACAGCCCCAAAATTATAAAGTCCTTAACTAAATCATTCTCTAATTTGTTAAATTATCAATCATTACAAGCATATACAAGATTGATTCAACAAAGTTTTTATAAAATTGCAAAATTACAGCTAAGGATGCATTTTAATGTTAGTTTTTCATTGTAACAAGACATCATAAACATAAACCCTAAGGACCTTTAAAACTGAATATTTTTATGATGTAATAAAATAAATAAGATAGAATGCTTACTTGAATTTGCATTAAAATCCATAATTGAAGCCTTTGATGAGAAAATTAGTTCTCTCTCTTGTCCCTTAATTCTTTATCATAATGTTTAGATGGAGTTACAGTTGTGTTGTTATGGGAGAGAGAGGACCAATTTACATATATATAAATATTCTTATTTAATCTGGTATGTCCATCACATAACCCTAAAATCAACATACAAGATTAATTTACACAATCTAAATTCAATTAGGATTTGGGCTTTATTTAATTTTAATTGGGCCACACTTAATAAGCTTAATTTTTGTAACATTTTTCCACTTGGTCCAATTAAAATTAATATCACTTTTATTGTATTCATAATAAATTAATCTCTTATGATTCCATCATAATGATATAATATGAAAAATTAATAAGTGTGAGTTATGGCGATTATGTCCTATTTCATCGAATACTCCCTTCTATATACTACAACACTTACAACTTAATATATCATATCCATAATTAATAACATACAAAACATAATTTCATAATGGTCCATGATAATGTCAAATAATGACTTTCCTATTTGACTTTAAATCAATTATGTGTACATAAATATAAGAAACATGAAATCCATAATGCATATCAGAAACACATAATACAGCTCAGAGTGTCATTATATAATCAATCATCCTTATTATCATTACAACCAAGGCCTATCTTTAAAACATGTTCTTTAAATAATTTTGGCTGTAGGCCTTCCATTAAAGGATCCACAATCATAAGTTCAGTACTGACATACTAAATAGACACTCTTTGTTTCTGAATCTCCTCTTTAACAACAAAATACTTTAATTCCATAAGTTTGGTACCTTTCGAGTATTTGTTGTTTTAGAGAAGAGCACTACTATAGAATTATCACATAAACTTTCAGTGATTTGGTAAACATGTCGATAACTCCAAGTCCTGAAATAAAATTCTGCACCCTTAATGCATGAATTGTAGCTTCCAAACATGCTATAAATTTTGCTCCCATATTGGATAAAGTAATGACAATCTATTTTTCACCTTTTCACTATACTACTGCTTCTATTATTAGAAACAGATAATCAAATGTGGACTTTCTACTATCAAAACATCCAACAAAATCTGAATTTGAATATCCAATTACTTATATTTCATTGGATCTCTTATATGTGAGCATATAGTCCTTTATTCATTATAGGTACCTCAATATTTTCTTTGCAGATTTCCAATGATCAATTCCATAATTTATTTAATACTACCCAACATTTCGACCGTAAAACTAATGTCCGGTCTAGTACAGGTTTACAAGTACATTAATCTTCCAACAACAGAAGCATATGAAATTGATTCCATCTTTTTATGTTCCACATCATTTTTTTCGGACATTGCATAAGACTAAATTTATCACTTTTTTGTACGGGAACAACCCCAGGTGAACATTTATTCATATTAATTTTTTTAAGAACGTTTTCGATATAAGCCTTATAAGATAGTCCTAACCATCCATGGGATCCATCATGAAAATTTTCTATTTTAATCAATAGGACACCTCTCACATATCTTTCATTTTAAAGTTCTTTACAAGAAATTCTTTAGTCTCATGCATTATACTTAAAGCATTAGCAACAAGTAAGATATCATCAACATACATAACCAAAAATATAAACTTACTCCCACTTTTACTTAAAACTAAAAGATGTAATAATGATATTGAACTTAATACACCATTGCCGGGAAGCTTGTTTAAGTCCGTATATTGACTTTTTGAGTTTACACATCGTTTGACTTTTACCTTCCATGCAAAAACCTTTAGGTTGATCTATGTAAACTTTCTCCTCTAAATCTCCATTCATTTGATATAACTCTAAATCATAATGAGCAACCAATGCCATAATTATTCTTAATGAATCTTTCTTTGAGACTGGAGAAAATATCTCTGTATAATCGATGCCACTTTTTAAGTATAAACCTTAGCAATAAGTTTGGATTTATATTTTTCAACATTGCCTTTTGAGTCACACTTTGTCTTAAAGACCCATTTACATCCAACTCTTTTATAACTTTTTAGCAATTCAACAAGATCCCATACATTATTTTGCTTTAGGGATTTCAACTCATCTTTTATGGCATCAATCCATTTATTAAATTCAACACCTTTTATGGCCAATGAATATGAAACTGAATCCTCATTGATTCTAATATCTAAATCTGACTCGTACAAATATACAATATAATCATTTGGAATAGCTGATCTTCTTTCTCTCTGAGATCTTCTTACTACTATTCCTTATAGTTCATTTGCATCAGTCATATGTGAGTTAGTTGCTTCATGAGATAGATTTTCATTCAAATGTTATTCAATGTTATCATTATATCCTTCAACACTTGGAACAACATTTGATAAAGTAATGGATGAAGAAGCATTCTTGTGTAAAGGAATATTTATACTAATTTTCTTTAACTCTATACTTTGGCATTCATCACTCCCACTAATGTCACCATTCTTAATAAATCTTACATTTTCCATTTTAACAATTCTCAGACTATATTTTGGACAATAAAACATGTACCCTTTAGATTTCTCTGGGTAACCAATAAAGTAACTGCTAATAGTTCGAGAATCTAACTTTCTTTCATTCGAATAATAAATTCTTACTTCTGCTGGGCAACCCCAAATATGCAGCTACCGTAAACTGGGTTTCCTTCCTATCCATAATTCAAAAGGAGTCTTTTGAACCCCCTTACTAGGAACCCTATTCAATAAATATATTATGGTTTTAAGTGCATACATCCACAATGATTTGGGTAAAGAGGAGTTACTCATCATACTCTTAATCATATCGATCAAAGTCTGATTATGCTTTTTTGCTACACCATTTTGTTTTAGTGTACCTTACATTTTATACTGTGCATATATGCCATGACTTTCGAGGAATTTTGTAAATGGACCAGGAAACTTTCCAGACTCATTATATTTTCCATAATATTCATCACCTCTATTAGATCTTATATTTTTACCTTTTTATCTAATTACCTATCAATTCAAAAGGAGTCTTTTGAACTGCCTTACTAGGAACCCTATTCAATAAATATGTTGTGGTTTTAAGTGCATACATCCATAATGATTTGGGTAAAGAGGAGTTACTCATCATAATCCTAACCATGTCCATCAAAGTCCTTTTTGCTACACCATTTTATTTAGGGGTACGTTACATTATATATCGTGCACATATGCCATGACTTTCGAGGAATTTTGTAAGTGGACCAGGACACTTTCCAGACTCATTATATTTTTTATAATATTCATCACCTCTATTAGATCTTATAATTTTTACCTTTTTATCTAATTACCTCTCAACCTTCTTTATTTATGCCTCAAGAGCATTTACTGATTGAGAGTTTTTTATGAAGCAAATAGATATAACCATAACATAAAAAATCATCAATAAAGGTGATAAAATATCTTTCCCTATTAATATTTAGAGTGTCAAAAGGTTTATAAATATCAGTGTGTATAATTTCAAGAAGCTGAGTGCTTCTTGTGGCTCCCTTCTTGGAATGTTTGGGTTACTTACCCCTAATGTAATCCACATAAATTTTGAGATCATTAAAATCTAAATTTGGAAGAATTTGATTATTTACTAATCTTTGTAACCTTTTTTTGGATATATAACCCAAATGTTTATGCCACAAGTAAGCAAAATTTTCATTCATCATACTACATTTAAGTCCAATATTGTCATTCAATTAATGTTTTCATGTGATTTCCATAAATGGAAAATCACTTATTAGGTTTATAGTTCAGATCATAATGAATCCCTACATTATATTAGACACATGAGTAGTAGCACCATAATCAAGCCACCAAGTATTATTAGAAACTTTAACTAGGTTTGATTCGAAAACATAATAAAAGATACCTTTCTTTTTGAACCAAATCTTGCATTTTAAATAATCTTTCTAATAGTGCCCTTCCTTATAAAAAGTGACATCTATCAATCTTTCATTCCTACTATTCTACCTGAAAAACATTCACAGACCTTTCAGTTTTCTTAAACTTATTAGCTTTTATTTTCATTCTCTTATTCTCTTTACAGCTCCTTGACCTACAAGGTTAATTTACAGCTCCTTGACCTACAAGGTTAACAGTGAGATTCCCTTAATTATTTAATCTCGTTTCCTCCTGAACAAGCCTACCAGCCAATTCATTAACATCCCACTTATCCTTTAGAGTGTTATAGTTAATTTGAAAAGGCCCATATTTAGGAGGGAGTGAGTTCATTATAAATTGCAATAAGAAGGAATCCTCTACTGCCAATCCTAAGGACTTTAATCTTGTTGTAATATAAGTCAACTCGATGATATGATCTTGCATTCCTTTTAACCCATCATACTTAATGGTCGTGAGCTTTTCTATTAATATACCAACAAGAGATTTGTCTGTAAAACAAAAGACGTTCTTCCATAAACATAAGAAATTCTTTAGCACTTTATGTTTATGGAATGATAGACTTAACGTTGTTGGCAATTATCATTTGTAAGAACTTTAGGCATAATCTGTTACTGCATTCCCATGCCTTAAAGTGCAACTTCTCAGCCTCATTACTTGAATCAGTAATAGTAGTGGGTTTATCTTTCAATAATGCTAAGTTGATATCCATAGGATCTAAGTGGAAATAAACTTGCTCGTGCCATTCAGAGAAGTTTGTATTATTAAATACAGTAACAGAAGATGCATGCGAATGAAATGCAACAACTACAAAATATATTATAAAATGCTCATAATTAATATAGATTCAGTAAAACAACAAAATAGTTCTCATTTGGGTAGATACTACAACATACTTCAAATACCATATATATATATATAAACCGTAATGGGTAATCATCAAATTTTAATTAAAAATGTTTAATATCTTTGGATAATAAAACATATTCAATCAAAATATAACAATACACCCCAATAATATTTAACAATCATAGACTAATAATTTACTTTTAGGTAAATTCTTAAATTCTAACAATTGTTAAACATTAAGTTAACATCATCCATGGTATTTCATCAATGACATAAATTTATACATGTAATAACACATTCTAGTTTAAGTCACTTTGGCAACTATAAACTATAAACATAAATACATGCATAAAATTATGGTAACACATAAAATCATAATAGTATTATGCTCATTAATATAATAATTATGAATAAAATAAATAAATAACCATCATAACTTAATAACTATCATAAGAGTCAATAGAAGTTCACTGCATAAAGCCTTAAAAGAGCACTTATAGTTTTAATGCCTAATGCTATACGGACAAACAACAAAAGTTTGCCATCTATAAAGACAATATCTTTCCTTAGTAAATATAATGTATTCAACATACCCAGGCCATTTTGTATTACCATGAGACACGACCCTCTCTTTTTTTTTTTTTTTTTAAAATTATATAATATAACTTTAAGCATAAGTTGATGAACACGTAAACATACAGGAAAAAGAAAACGAATTTGGTCAAACTCATCATAAGGTTTGTTGAACAAACAATTTTGATGCCAAAATTCGTAATTTTTTAAAAAAATCTATTGACATGTAGAGAAGGAAATTTCAAAAATATATGATCAAAGACTGAAAGCACATACTCTCAAACATAGTGCAATTTACACATATACTACTTAAAATTTAAATTAAATAATATATATCTATTATGTACAGAAAAAATTCAATTTTTTTTCAACACAAGCTCTAACACTACTTGTTAGTTTTTCATTGTAACAAGACATTATAAACATAAACCCTAAGAATCTTCAAAACTGAATATTTTCATGATGCAATAAAATAAAAAAAAATAGAATGCTTACTTGAATTCGCTTTAAAATCTATAATTGAAGCCTTTGATGAGAAAATTAGTTTCTCTCTCTTATCTCTTAATTCTTTATCACAACGTTTAGATGGAGTTATGGCTGTGTTGTTATGGGAGAGGAGTTATGGCTGTGTTGTTATGGGAGAGAGAAGATCAATTACATATATATAAACATCCTTATTTAATCTGGTATGTCCATCACATAACCCTAAAATCAATATACAAAACTATCTAAATCCAATTAGGATTTGGGCTTTATTTAATTTTAATTGGGCTAAGCTTAATTTTTCTAACATTTAATACCGTAGAGTTTGAGCATCAAACTAAAATGTTTGAAATATAAGTACTCTAATTCAGCCTAACTAATTTATCAATTCAAGTTCACACATTCCTAATTTTAAAGATATTTAAAGGCTGAATTTTGCATTTGAAACTTTCAATATTTAGCACTGAACTCATCCAAAATAATTTCTAATTGATTTATAACTAACAAGCTTCAACCGAATAAGTAGTTTATATAATTAATTTTATTATTCATTAAATCTGAATGCATTTATATTTAACATTTCTAAAAAAAAAGGGAAAACTATGGCACATTAATTACATAAAAAAAATTCAAAACGAAGGAAATAAGCTTATCACTTACAAGAGTTTGATCATCGCATCCCATGAGCTACCATTATAGCTATTAATTGTTCAATTTTTGAACCTTATTCTAAAAGTGTGTCTTTTAAGTTCGTCACTCCTATCTCAAACTCATTTACTTGACTTTTAAGCTTGCTTACTTGGGACTTAGAGATATTTGTGTTTACTTTCAGAGAATTATTTTATGTTTTCATTTTTCAATTTTCAAAGAAAATGAAAACTTTTCATTTTCATAGAAAATTTGTAAAACATGTTTACTTGTTAAAAATGAAAGCACGGAGTTTTCAGTTTCAAATGAAAATAAGGAGCTTTCAGTTTCAAATGTTAATAAGGAAAATTTAGAAAACAATAAAAACTTGTTTTCCACTTTTCTTTTAAAATTAGGAAAACAGGGAAAACACTTTTCAAGTGAGATTTTTATGAAAATACCCCAAGTAAACACAAATTTCTATTTTCTATTTTCATTTTGAAAATTTTCTAGAAAACTGGAGTAATTTTCTCAAAGTAAACGCACCTTTTGCTAAGTTTCCAAAAGTTCCTTTTGTAATTTCAATGTAGCCAAGTCAATTGTTAAGGAGCATTTGCTAGGTGGTTTTGGACCATATTTAAGGCTTTTGATATAGCCAGAGCCCTAGCCAAGAACTTCTTGAACAATTTCATCTGATGTTTTTAAAACCTCTTGCTCATTGTATTGATCTTGCTTTTCAATTATTGAATTTTATTATATAAATTATTAGAAAGAAGTTAATATATGTGAGAAATAAATCAAGTTTCAAATCAAAATACAAATAAATAAATAATTTTACCTAATTTGCCTCAGCCATGTAAGATGACCATCCTTTTTTGTCAGAATAGTGTATCTGCTTATAAAGTTCAATTCTATCACAAGGTTCTCTATTCAACTCCTTCTAAGACTATAAAAATAAGAAAAATAAATAATGATATTGTATTGCTTAACTTTTTTTTTTTTGGTCAGTTTAAAGCCCTAGGGGCTCCCGGGAGAGCGGGCGGGGGGGGGGGGGGGGGGAGGGGGTGTTAAACCCCGCTCTACTACCATGGACTGTCGGTGTTAAACCCCACACGACAAGGGTATTACATCATCCGTCGGTGTTAGACCCCACACGACAAGGGCTTTTTAACTTGGAACCACTTATCAAAGTGGGGGGAGAGGGAGTCGAACTCCCCTCCCCACAGCATGCAAAAGCATGCTGTGCTGCTGGGCCAAGCCCCAGCGGCTTATTGCTTAACTTGAAAAGTTAAAATTAAATAAAAATAATACTCATAATTTCATGTCGGCGAATAATGAAAGGCTTCCGACAGGAAATATGTGGCACTTTTATTTGTTGTGCTTCTTTTCTATTATAAAATAAATAAATTGAAATATAAAAGATTAGATGAGTTATGAGAACATAGAATAGTATATTTGATGCCTTTAATTAGTGTAAACTCAGCTGCAACAAAAACCAAATGACAAGAACTACAAATAAACTTAAGACTAAAACTTAGCTGCTATGGAAACCAAAAGCTGAAACCAAGAATAGTTCAACACAACTGAAACTTGAACCAAGAATAAAAAATGGCAATAAAACAAAAGTGAAGACAACCAAAGCATTAGCAATAAATCAGACAGCCCCCAAATCTAAACAGACTACCAAAATCAAAAGAGAAGCAAAAGCCATAAAATATTTGAAATAGTAGCAAGAAAGAAAGAACTAAAACCCAACAACAATGAACTCACAAAGAAATAGTTACAGTAGTTGAAACAAGAACAAAAAACAAGCAGCTATAAACCAGACACATTAGTAGCTTGGAACCAAAGAATGAAAGTAGTTGTAGCAATTGACAAAAGTAACAACCTACAGCTGTCGAGAACATAATTTGTTTCTCTTCTTCCTTTTATTTTTTCTTTTTAAGAAGAATACTCTTAATTTTTAATGCAAGGTACAATAAATCAACAATGAGACATCCAAAAAATTCTAATTATCATTCTTTAAATTTATTTTTTATTAGTATGTGCAAAACTATAATTGTTTGTATTTGTTAATTTTTAAATTTATAGTTAATAATATTTCTTAAAGGTTTTGAATAGAATTATCAATATAATTTATGGATATAATAATTTACAGGATAGTCAAAGTGTGATGTTTAATATTATTTTTTTAAATTCTTAACTTTCCTATTTACTATATATTTTGATTTATCTAAATTTTGTGCATGCACAATTAAAAACTATTTTAGGAACACTAAATTACCTAATCCATTTATGGTAAACAAATACAAAAAATTACACAACAAGGCCTTAAAATTAAGTCTTGAAGTAATTACTCTATAGGTTCTTTGAACCAGATGTTGCAAATACAACTTATTACATAAGCCAGATGAAGGAAACATGTATTATCACTATCTTAATAGCTCTAGAAAGAGATAATCTAAAATATTTTGTATTAACCAAAGTGGCAAGTCATGACTAGCATTCTATGTTGAGCTAACAATTTTGCCATGTTATATAAATCATGTGACACTAAACCAACAGCCAGAGAAGTAAATAAGAGAAAGGTCTAAGGCCGTGAGAACAAACAAGACAAAGGCCTTGGACCATTCCTTTTTTTTTTTCCAAGACTTTATAAATTGAATTAGTATTTTTCTATTAATACATTAATAAATATAACTTTTATATTAAATAATTTTCTTAATAGCTTATAGTATTTTATGAAAATTATAAATAGAGTTATTCACGTAGCGGAAACTTGTGTATAAATTGAAATCTATTGGTTCACGCACAAATACCATAAATCAATCTTCTATTAATCTATTAATTTACATGAATACCAGAAAAATAGGCATCAAAATTCGAATTCAATTAAGAACACAAAAATTGAGAAAATTTCAAGGATTTTATTAATCATAAAAACTGTCTCCTAAATCTAAAAAAGATAAATTTATAGGTTCACAAAAAAATAACTCTAAAAAGAAAACGGCCTAATTAAATTCCAAATAAAAGGTCCAATAAAAATAACAATAAAAATGAGCACAAAACGTAAAAGCCCCTCAAACAGCTTCAAATAGTCAAATTTGGGCCCAAAAAGTGGCTTCAATAGGTGAGCCTTATCAAACTTATAGATCTCTGAACGAGCTTTGATTTGATATATTATGGGTCCCGTAACTCATTCGGAGTCAAAAGTTATGTCTTTTGAAAGTACTATTACGCACACAACCTGTACTTTTACCTTCAAGTCGTTCTATAAACTATAAAGCTATTTGGTCCACATCATTCCCCCTAGGGCAAAAAGAATTCACCTTTAAATTAGTTGTTGTATCATCATTTGAAGAATCATTATGGAAAAAAATTAAATGCTTGACATTAAAAACATTAGCAGTGCAGATATGGCTAGGGAGCTTGAGGTGATATGCATTAGGATTTATTTTCTCAATAATCTCTAAAGGACCAATCTTCTTGCCAGATAACCTGTTGTAATCCTTGACTGAAAAATGATCCTTAGTCAAAACTGCCTGCATAAAATCACCAACTTCAAACTCTATATGCATGCACTTTTAATATGCAATCTGCTTGTATTTAGAGTTCAAAAGAGATAAATTCTTATAAACTACCTTATGCACATCCAACAAACCAGCCACAAAATCTACATCTTTACCATGAATCTGCACCTTGCTGGGCAAGGTCATTAAACCCAGTGATCCACGAGTTTGAGCAGAATAAACCACCTGAAATGGACTGAAACCTATACTGCGATTCACAATATGATTATGAGCAAACTTTGCTTAGCACAACTTCTGATCCCAACTCTTGACATGATCTCCAACCAAATAGCATAGTAGGTTGCCAAGAGACTGATTAACCACCTCAGTCTATCCATCTATCTAAGGATGATAGGCACTACTAAAGTTCAACTATATATTTACCATCCTCCATAGACTATGCCAAAAATTGCTAAGAAAACAAGTGTCTCTATCAGAAACAATAGATGTAGGCAACCCATGAAGATGATATATCTCATAAAAAAATAGTTGTGCCATGTTAACAATATCTGTAGTCTTATTAGAAGGAATAAAGTGAACCATGTTAAAGAAACGATTAACAACAACAAAGATGGAATCATTACCTCACTGAGTTTGTGGCAAGCCCAATATAAAGTTCATGCTGATATCAGCCCAAGGCTGAGAAGGGATTGATAAAGGCATATACAACCCTGCATTAGTGGCTGCCCCTTTAGAGACCTGGCAAATCCTGCACGTCTGCACATATTTTTCAACTTCCTTATGGATGGTAGGCCAATATTATAAAGCCTGAACCAATTATAGAGTTATGTCCCCACCAATATGACCATCTCTATGCAACTCTTTGATAATTTGCAAATGCAAACTACAATATGGAATGCACAGCTGATTGCCCTTAAACAAAAACCCATCATACAGTGAGAAATCTATTTTCTTCCCATCCTGAATTTCTTACAGAGTCATAGAGAAATAAGGATCAGTAACAAATAAATCATGAAAGAAGTCTAAGTTTTGTACCTCAACCTTCATAGTTACCAGCAAGTTTGTCACGACCCGAACCCAAGGCACGTGACCGACACTTGAAAATGCAAAAGCTATGTGCTTCTAAAACCCGTAATAAGCCTTAACAAAATTTTAACAAAATTTCGACAGCGTTTCCCATAAAAATAGAGTAACCCAAAACCTGAAATACAAAGATACACTTCCAAATATTATCTTAACCGACAATACTCCAATATTCATCAAATGTACATCACAAGACTAATATTTAGGATCATAATATCATGATAATAAGCTACTGTGGTTTCTAGAGTACAACTATATAGTACATATAATGTCAACAAAACTTACATAATATGGTCGGAAAAAAATGAGACCGGCGTAGCAGAGAGGGATAATTATCTGACTGAAAAAATATAATTTGAGGGGAGTCAGACCTCACTGAGTGAATTAATATTATAAAATAAATGTTAAAATTTATTTTTTATAATTATTAAATTTATTAAATTACTAAATACTTAAAATTCTTCTTTATAAAATATCTTTCTAAAATCCATGAATCTCTTTATACAAAATTCTTTGTTCAAAATCAATAATTTGAAAATATATTTAGTGAAAATCATGGTAGAACCCTAAATCCCAAATCTAACAATTGATTTCCCGAGAAAACAAGCTCAACCGAGTTACATCACAACTCTAGCCCGAGAGAACAAGCTCCACCGAGCCCAAACCACATACTGCTCGATAGAACTAGCTCCACCGAGCTAATACCAACACATAATATATCCAATCTTTTTACTAGTGAGCACATGGTCCTGATGACACCCATCAGGTAGCATGTTCTACCATTTACTCCAAAACATTTATATAATAACATAATGAATCTAAAAATAATTTATATAAAATGTTCTAGTAATCACACCTTTTACATCACCATATTTATATACATCATACATGCTATCCAAGATGTACAAATGATAATATATATATTTTTATCATCCAAATAAATAAATAAATATTATAGAATAGGATATAATATTTCATCAAATTTAAATACTTCAATTAAGCATGAAAAATTCCAATAATACATTTCATAATATTTACGCACAAGTAGAGAACACTGGGTGACGTGTCCTCATCTGTCTAGTGTCCGCAGCTTCAGCTCCAAAACTCTCTAGAATAGCAAATACGTATTTAATATATAAATATCAATTAAATTCCTAATAATACTCTAAGAATTATAAAAAATTTACTTAAAATAAGGAATTATCCAAATTGATGTGTGAATGCTTAATTTATGAGATTCGAGACTAGAAAATTAGTTTCGGCGAATTAAATGAACTGAAATAGAATATAATAATTTTTCACCGAAACTATTTCGGAAATTTTATCTTACAAACCATAAGGAATTTGGCTTTGCTCCAGTTATAGAAATTAATCCTCACAATTCATACTATTTAATAAAAATACAAATAAAATTTTATAAGTTTGTCACTATTTATCATCACAGCCGGCGAGTGGGACCCACCGAATTTTCTCTCCGGAATCATTTTCTACGCAATCTAAGTATACCAACATGCTCAAAATATTATGGAGAAGCCAACTATACACTCAAATACAAAATCTAATGGTTAAATTATTAGATCGGGTTAGAAATAAAAATTTACTGTTAAAAATTCTAATAAATTTAAAAGGATAACATCCAAATGCGTGGTTGGTATCTATGAACTCCTAACGACGAGAGGAAGTCGCTAGTGGTGGTGGTTTTGCCTGACAGTCGATGGAAAAGGAGATTCATCGTTGGGAGTAAGCGGCTAAAACTTCAAAGGCTTGTCGTCAAAAATCTAGACCTCCCCAAACAAATCTGAGACTACCAGCATATAGAGGATGTTAAGAAGTATCTGTGGGTAAATTTTTATGATGATCGGAGGTAGTTTGGCCAGTGAACGGAGAGAGAAAAATCATCAGGTGCTACAGTGACAAATTCAGAGGAGTTCAGGGGCCTATCCGAAATTTTATAGCTGGCCCTTATATAGGCGATGGGGCTGGCAAATTACCTATTGGATACCTATTTTTTTGGCCAAATTTAACATCAGTCTTTCCTCTTTATACTTTTCACATATGCCATCTTCTCCATTTTTTAATAATAATAACAATAACAATAACAATAACAATAACAATAACAATAATAATAATACTATTAATATTTATAATAATAAGAAAAATAATAATAATAAAATTCAAGTTATTACATTCTTCCCCCCTTAAAAAAAATTCATCCTCAAATTTCACATCAACACTGAAACAAATAGGGTATCGACTCTGCAAATCTGCCTCAGTCTCCTAAGTACAATCTTCTACCATATGGTTGCTCTACAATACCTTTACGATAGGAATTTCCTTCGTATGAAGCTGACGAACTTGACGATCCACTATAGTCACTTGTGGTACGTGGCAATCCAGAAACAAAATCTATTACAATCATATCCCATTTCCATTCAAGAATGGGGAGCTGTTGAAGTAACCTAGATAGTTCTTGATGCTCAAGCTTCACCTACTAGCATATGAGACATTTGGATACAAACTTCACAATGTCTCTTTTTATCCCAAACCACAAATAGGTACTTTTTAAATCATGGTACATTTTGGTAGAACCTGGATGAACACTATAGGAAGAAAAGTGTGCCTTCTCCATAATCTTCCTTCTTATCTCATCCACATCTAGTACACATAACCTAGTGCCCAAACGTAATACACCTTCACTGTTAATTACAAAATCTCAAGACTGACCTTGTTGAACTTCTGTCATTATTTTCTGCAATTATGAGTCCCTTCTCTGAGCTGCCTTAACTCTATCTAAGTACAATGATCGTTCTCTGAATTGAGCTAAAAGATATTTCTTAGTTACCTTCCATTATAACCTTTGATCAATCAACTCATGAAATTCTTTAATAATTTGTCTCCTTTTAGTACTAATATGAGCAAGACTGCTTGCTGACTTTCTATTCAATGCGTCAGCTACCACATTAGCTTTTCCTGGATGGTAAAGAATAAAGCAATCATAGTCCTTAAAAAGTTCCATCCACCTCCTCTGCCTCAAGTTCAAGTCTCTTTGCTAGAAAATATACTTTAAAGTCCTCTGCTAGAAAATATACTTTAAAGTTCTTGTGGTCAAGTAATGCCTCCAAATCTTCAATGCAAACATGACTGCCACCATTTTTAAATCAAGAGTAGGATAGTTCTGCTCGTGCTTCTTTAATTGACGTGAAACATAAGCAACCACTCTTCCATTCCGCATTAGTACACATCCCAATCCTACTTAGGAAGCATCACAATTTATAGTATATCCTTCATTTCCTGTCGGTAAAGTCAACATTAGAGCTGACGTCAACCTTTCTTTGAGTATCTAAAAGTGCTCTTCACATTTATCAGTCCACATAAACTTAGTATTCTTCTGAGTTAACCTTGTTAATGGTGCAACAATCTTGGAGAAATCCTTCACAAATCTCCTATAATAATTAGCTAAACTTAGAAAACTTCTTACCTCTGTGACATTTGTAGGTCTTGGCCATTTCATAATGGCTTCTACCTTCTTTGGATCCACTTGAATGCCATCATTGGATACCACGTGTGCTAAAAATTCCACTTGATTCAACTAAAATTCACATTTTGAGAATTTAGCATACAACTGATGTTCTCTCAACGTCTGAAGTACCATTCTTAAAAATATGGCATGCTCTTCCTTAATCCTAGAATACATCAGGATATCATCAATAAATACTATTATAAATCGGTTTAAGAAAGGCCTAAATACCCGATTCATCAAATCCATAAAAGTTGCTAGGGTGTTGGTCAATCCAAAAGACATTACCAAAAATTCATAGTGGCCATATCATGTCCGAAATGCTATTTTGGGTATATCTCCACTCTTAATTCTCAACTGATGATACCCCAATCTTAAGTTAATATTAGAGAAGCATTGTGATCCTTACAACTGATCAAACAAGGTATCAATTATAGGAAGTGGACACTTGTTCTTGATAGTGACTTTGTTCAAATGTCTATAGTCGATACAAAGTTATAGGCTGCCATCTTTCTTCTTTATAAATAAAACCAGTGCACCTCAAGGAGATGTACCGGGTCTAATGAAACCCTTATCTAGCAATTCTTGCAACTACTCTTTAAGTCCCTTCAACTCTGCAGGTGTCATCCTATAAGGTGGCATAGAGATAGGATTTGTATCAAGTACAATATAAATACAGAATTCTATCTTTCCCTCAAGTGGTAAACCTGATAATTCTTTAGGTTAAATATCAAGAAACTCATGCATAATTGGAACATTCTCTATTGCTCCCTTATCTGCCTTATTATATTTGACCATAGTTAAATAGCCTTGACATCCCCTTCTAGGCATTTTTCTAGTTTTGATTGCAGAAATGAGATTTTTAGGCATTGAACTCCTATCACCCCTGAATCAGAATTCCATATCATTTGGAATCCTAAAGATCATCTCTTTCTCCCGACAATCCAGAGTAGCATAGTGTTGTGCCAACCAATCCATTCTTAAAATTACATCAAAGTCAATCATATCCAATAGGACTAAATCAGCCCTCAACTCTCGATCTTCTACCAATACTGGACATGATGGAAAAACTATATTTATTTCCAGCTCATCACTAAGGGGAGTTGCTATAGATAATGACACTAATAACTTGGATGGCTGTCATCCTATTTTGGAAGCAAATACAAGTGACACAAAGGAATGAGATGCACCAGGATCAATTAAAAGTCTAGCATCAATATAACATATTGGAAGTAAACCTGCTACCATTGCATTGGATGCCTGACCATCCTGAGGAGTTAATGTAAAAACTCTGGCCTGCTTATGGCATATTTGCTGTGAGGTAGGTGGCTGCATAAATCCTCTACCACTAGATCTCCCTTCAAATCTACTACCTGAACCACGACCCTACTAGCCTACAAATTGAGTACCACTCGGCTGAGGATATACTGGTGCCTGATACTGAAGAGTCTGTTATACTGGCTGAGCAATTATAGCAGATGAATCTTACGGGTATGATTGTTGATAACCAGAATATGGACATGCTTTAGCAAAATGTCCAAATTACCCACATCTGAAATAGGCTCTAGATGGTAAATGGCAAGGACCTTGGTGTACTCAACCATAATTTGAATATACACTAGGTCCTGAGCTTGCATTGCCATACCCAGAACTTTGACCACTGTTGATACTACTATTAGCCCCAGGCCTAAATCTAATAGGTTTGCCACTTCGTCTGCTATGCCTTCCACTTTTATGCCTACTGTGACCTCTATAGCTCTGCTATGAAGTACTAGCAGTCTGAATGCCAACACTGCCCATTTGAAAAGTAGGCTACTGAATCCCCTGAGCTACTACCGATCTATTGCTACCAGTAATATAAGTGTCAGGGATAGTCCCATGTCTGATGTATCACCTCTCCAGCTATCTAGCCTCCTCAACGACACTCTCTAAGCTTCGGTTTTTGGTCCGGATACCAATATAAGCTGGGCCTAGCCCTATCATAGATAACTCCACTGCTCTCCTCTCATCCTGCATCACATCTACAATATGACATGACAATCTGAAGAACTCACTGGTGCACTCCTCAACTGATCAATCACCTCTAACTATATGCAATAGCTATCATCTAAAATTATCCCTCATGGAAGGTGGGAAAAATACCTTAAAAATCACTCTTTCAATTCCAACTATGTCAAGGTAATCATATATGGTTAAGTCGACTGCATAAACTAGTCTTGAGCTGCAGTTTGCACTGATAACTCCACAATCATTATCTTCTAGTAATCAGTGTACCTTGTCCTAGTTCTAGCCTCGATAATATTTATAAAATCCAAGGCATCTCCAGTACCATCAAATGGAACTCTCCCAACTCTGAAATATAATAAAGCTGCATCTATATCAAACATTCCCTAATTCCTCTATTGTAACATCTGTTGTACTAGAGGCATAACTTGATTAAGTACCACTAGTTTTTAGTTAATTCCCACCACACCAGCTACAAAAGTTGATGGGTCTATCTCAGGAGCTTCTTATTCTGCTTGTGGCTATTGCTCTTGCCTCTCCCTTCTTCTACCTCGCGGGGTAGGAGGAGGAGCTTCATCCTGAAAGGACTACTCACCCTTATCAAATGCTACATTTTCAGTGGGAGCATTTTGTGCTCGCCTCATTTAGAAAAGACATATAAACAAGATTCAAGATATAATAAGGATGATAACATATGCACAGAATTCTATAAGCAATGATGACATTAAGTGACAATTACCACCTAATCACCGTAGTAGTTTCAAGAAAAGACAATCACCAACGACCAAAAGGAAAAGGAATAAATCATTGCTCTGATACCAACTTTGTCACAATCCAAACCCAAGGTACATGACCGGCACTAGAGAATAGGGAAGCTATGTGCTTCTAAAACCTGCAGTAAGCCTTAACAAAATTTCGGCAGAGTTTCCCCTAAAAATATAGTAACTCAAAACCTGAAATACAAAGATACACTTCCAAATATTATATTAACTGACAATACTCCAACATTCATCAAATATACATCATAAGACTAATATTTAGGATCACAATATCACGATAATAAGCTACTGCGGTGTCTAGAGTACAACTATATAGTACATATAATGTCAACAAAACCTACATAATATGGCTAGGGAAAAATGAGACCCCGCGTAGCAGAGAGGGACAACTATCTGATTGAAGAAATCCTGAAAAAATATAATTTGAGGGGAGTCAGACCTCACTGAGTGAATTAATATTATAAAATTTATGTTAAAATTTATTGTTTATAATTATTAAATTTATTAAATTACTAAATACTTAAAATTCTTCCTTATAAAATATCTTTCTAAAATCCATAAATCACTTTATACAAAATTCCTTATTCAAAATCAATAATTTGAAAATATCTTTAGTAGAAATCATGGTAGAACCCTAAACCCCAAATCTAACAATTGATGTCCTAAGAGAACAAGCTTAATCGAGTTACATCATAACTCTAGTCCGAGAAAACACGCTCCACTAAGCCCAAACCACATACTGCCCGAGAGAACAAACTCCACCGAGCTAATACCGACACATAATATATCCAAAATTTTTACCAATGCACACATGGTTCTGATGACACCCACCAGGTAGCACGTTCTACCATTTACTCCAAAACATTTATATAATAACATAATAAATCTAAAAACAATTTATATAAAATGTTATAGTAATCAAACTTTTTACATGACCATATTTATATACATCATGCATGCTATCCAAGATGTACAAATGATAATATATATATTTTTATCATCTAAATAAATAAATAAATATTATAGAATATGATATAATATTTCATCAAATTTAAATACTTCAATTAAGCATGAAAAATACCAATAATACATTTCATAATATTAACTCATAAGTAGAGCGTGCTGGGCAATATGTCCTTATCTGCCTAGTGTTCGTAACTCCAGCTCCAAAACTCTCTAGAATAGCAAATACGTATTTAGTATATAAATATCAATTAAATTCCTAATAATATGCATTCTAAAAAATTTACTAAAAATAAAAGAATTATCCAAATTGATGTGCAAACACTTAATTTATGAGATTCGAGACTAGGAAATTAGTTTCGGCAAATTAAATGAATTTAAATAGAATATAATAAATTTTCACCGAAACTATTCCGAAAATTTTATCTCATAAACCATAAGGAATTTGGCTTTGCTCTAGTTACGAAAATTAATCTTCACAATTTATACTATTTTATAAAAATACAAATAAAATTTTAGAAGTCTGTCACTATTCATCATCACAACCAGCGATTGGGACACGCCGAATTTTCTCACCGGAATTATTTTCTACATAATCCAAGTATACCAACATGCTCACAATATTATAAAGAAGCCAAATATACACTCAAATACAAAATCTAACAGTTAATATATTATATCGGGTTAGAAATAGAAATTTATTATTAAAAATCCTAATAAATTTAAAACGATAATATCCGGATGCGTGGTTGGTATATATGAACTCCTGACGATAAGAGGAACTCACTGATAGTGGTGGTTTTTCCTGACAGTCACCGGAAAAGGAGATCCGTCGTTAGAAGTAAGCGGCTGAAAATTCAAAGGCTTGCCGTGGAAAATCTAGACCTCCTTAAATAAATCTGAGACTATTAGTATGTAGAGGATGTTAAGAAGTATCTGTGGATAAATTTTAGTGATGATCGAAGGTGGTTTGACTGGTGAACAGAGAGGGAAAATTTTTCGGGTGCTACAGTGACAAATTCAGAGGAGTTCAAGGATCTATCCGAAATTTTGCAACTGGCCCTTATATAGGCGATGAGGCTGACAAATTATCAGTTGGATACCTGTATTTTTGGCCAAATTTCACATCAGTTCTTCCTCTTTATACTTTTAACATATGCCATCTTCTCCATTTTTTAATAATAATAATAATAATAATAATAATAACAACAACAACAACAACAACAACAACAACAACAACAACAACAACAACAACAAGAAAAATAATAATAATAAAATTCAAGTTACTCCTACAACTCAATGCATCTGTAACACGATTAGTGACCCCTGCCTTATGCTTCATAACAAAAGTGAACCGTTCCAAATAAACAACCCGTCATACATGTTTAGGAGACACCTTATCTTACTTGTGGAGATGCCTCAGTGAATTATGATCAGTGTACAAAATAAATTCCCTGTGAAATAAATAATGCCTCAAATGCTTCACTACCTGCACTACTACATAAAACTCCACATTATAAACACTATAGTTGATCTTCGAGCCAAACGGTTTTTCACTAAAGAATGCCAAAGGTTTGTTGTTTTGACTCAATACTATAATCCGAACCTTAGAAGCATTAGTATGTAACTCAAAAGGTTGAGCAAAATCTAGTAATACCAGAATAGGTGTAGTTGTAAGACATTCTTTAATCAACTAGAAGGCATATTCTGCTTCATTGGTCCACATAAACTTGCTACCCTTCATGCAATCTGTAATGGGAGCCATAATGCTACTGATATAAGGAATGAAATGCCTATAGAAAGAGGCAAGACCATGGAAACTTCAAACTTTAGTTATGGTCTTTAGTTTAAGCCACTGTTTCACCGCTTCAACCTTAGCCTCATCGACTTGCAACCCTTTACCTAAAATGACATAACCCAAGAATAGCACCCTGTGGGCCATAAACACACACTTTTTCATGGCTGCATAAAATTTCTCTCTGCGTAGCACATTCAAAACTGTCCTCACATGCTGAAAGTGCTCTTTTGGGCTAGTACTATAGATCATAATATCATCGAAATAAATAATAATAAGTTTGCTTATAAAAGGTCTCAACAGCTGGTTCATCACCCGTATAAATGTACTAGGGGCATTAGACCAGCCAAATGGCATCAGAAGCCAATCATATAACTACTCCTTAGTTTTAAAAGTTGTCTTCCAATTATCCCAGGCCTAACACAAATCTGACAATACCCACCCTTTAAATCTAGTTTAGTAAACACAGTTGCATCACTAATCTGATCAAGTAAATCATCTAAGTGAGGAATAGGAAACCTGTACCTAAAAGAGATTTTATTGATGGCCCTGCTATCAATGCACATATGCCAATAACCATCATTCTTTGGTGTCAAGAGGGCTGGTACTGTGCATGGACTCAAGCTCTTCTTGACGTGCCCCTTAGCTAATTGAAGGGAATGGAGAATCAAAGCAACCAAATATGCGGAATTTTAAAATTTTTGGAAGCATGCAACACTTGCACCAAGTTTGAATCCATTCAATGCCTCAAGAACCAAATCACATGCATTTACACAACCAATCATGCATAATGGATATTATTTTATCAATCAAGCAAAGTAGTCAAGTAATCAAATTATAAGTCCTACATATTAAGAGCCAAGTAACACTTACAATACTCTTTAGTGTGTAGAATGCTCGATAAGCTTTGGTTGTTGAATCTACTAGCTCCGAGTTTCCCAAATGTGAAACCTCTAGCTCAAGACACATGGATTACTTCAAGTGATGATCTTCAAGATTGATATAGCTCTCCTACAAGCCTCTCTTAGATGACCCCAAGAGCTTGTAAAGCTTGTTTGATATTGAAGGTATGGAACTTAGGTTTGCCTCTCAAGGATGATTGTGTAGAGAGAAATCATAACCCTTGTGATGTATGAAGGTTCACTCTTGAACTAAGGAAGAAGAAAGACTCTATTTATTTTCCTTTTGTTTGGTTAGAGTAACCAAAGCTCTCTCAATTGCTCTCTTGGCTGAAAATTCCAGCACAAAGCATTAGTTTTGTCTTCAACTTTCTTGTTAATTAAATAATCCAATTGGTGTCTTATTTTCCAAGTCTAAGGACTATTGTTAGTCCTCATTCAAAGTCATCATTCCAAGTCTTCAATTGACTTGGAAATCTATAACTTTGAACAAGAGAAGCCACCATCTTTGAATTGGTTAGTTTAGTTGGATTGATATCCCCATCACTATTCCAATTCCATTAACACTTAATAGGCTTGGGCTTGGTGTTGGGCTTCTCTACACTTAGAGATAGCCCAATCCAATCCAAACAATTAATAGGCTAGATTAAACTCTTTAATTAATACCCAATCCGTATAATTAACAAGTGGACTAGTTCAAACTCTTTAAACAAAGCCCAAGGCCTATGGTCCATCATATAGACCAAGTCCATCATCCATAATTCACATGGTCCATCTCATGGCCCATGTCTATATACATATTTGGAAGGCTAATATTAATTTAATCTTTAACTTAATATCTCATATTAAATTAAGCCTAAATTAATATTTACTTAAATGCAATAAATTTCTATTCTTTGAATTTGGATTTCGGGATATGCTAGATCCCCACATATGCGTAAATCCAATTCAACTAATTTAATTAATTAATTGAACTCTTTAATTAATAATCAAATTAATGTTAATCATCACAAGTGCAACCCTTATGTGTGTGACTTACTAGGTTCAAGTCTAAATGGCAATGGGAAATGATATCATAGAAACACCTTTCCATACTGAATGTGAAAATCCCAATGTATTACATTTAGTTCCCATAAGTCATGAGTGACCCCCAGCATAGATATCATGACTACCCAATTAGAAATGAATGCTATATGTAGATTCACAAGAACCAAAGAACACAATTACCATGTACTAAATGTCCCTTCATTACAAGATCCCGATATTGGCTAGAGTCAAGGTTTAGTCAAACTCTAATTGCCTCTGTCATATGACCTCATCTTAAGTTCAATTCTTGATAAAATACAACTACTACTAGAAACTCTTTTCTAGTACCGAAACTCTTTTCGGGTAAGTCGAGTTTGACCTGGCCAGGTACTTATTCATCAAGAATAACTTAGATAGCATAGGATATTATCATGGTTCACTCCAGGTAATGAATTCCATCTTGGCCAATCACTCATTCCTACATATAACCAACTAGAGCCACCACATGCCATATACTCATACATGGCTAGCATAGGTATGTAAGCGGTAACAAACTCTAACCAACCATATATGGATGACCATGTCGCCTCAGGTCAAAGGACTATATGCACAATTATGTCCAAGATTATAATTATTGACTAAAGTGAATTCCCAAGCAATCATAAATCTTATGTCACTGTTCGATTCACTCATCACATGAGTATCCACATGTCTATTTTGATATCTCATATCAAGTAGCATGAGACTCACTACCTTCCACTATCAGTATCACATACCGATCAAGGAAAATAGATAGAGGTGATAGTATAGAGATTAATACTACCCTTATATTAATCCACTAACTATGAACATTTATAGTGTATGTACTAAATGAGTTTGTCACTCATATTATCAACTTTTGATAATAAACTCATTTAACATAAGTAAATATTCAAATAAACAAACACTTTATCCAAATGAATATTTTATTGCCAAAGGGAGTAATATACAATGTTTACATACAAAATGGCCCTAAGGCACATCTATACTAATAGAAATATTGTCCTTATGCATGTTTAGCTATGTACATCTATGTGATATGATCTTAGGGCTAGATGTGGTTTATATGTGATTCAAGAATTGCATGCAATTAAAATTTTTAAATTTTTCACTTTTGATTGTTCCATGAACCACACCTCCTTCCAAAACATGCTTCTTGAGGCTTTAACCGCAATTAACATTCATCTTTCCATTGAGTTGTTTTATCGTTGAACTATTTTTGAGGACCATTGAATTTTAGGCTTTAACGCATAAGGACAGAAGCCTGTAGAAAGCTACTGACATAACCATTGGGCATTTACCCCGAGAAATAGTCATAAGACAAGCTTGGAAAGTAAGGAAGCCCTATATAAACCCCATATATAAACAACAACATAAAACAAATAAGAGGTAAGTCCATAACACTACCACCCATAGCTCCATTTTCTGTAAAGTCAAACTCAAACTGACTTAAGCATTGGAGAGGGCCCGCCGGCACACCACTGGTGATCCCTCTAACGGTTCTTCCGTGCCTTGCAAGATCGAGCTCACCGCTCACCTTACAGTCTACACCAGCTTGTCATTAATATTACCATTGTATACTAATTAACATCTGTTTTGAAGGGTTTATTATAAGAATAAGATTAGATTTATCTTCTAAACCATTTATGTTTTGTATGTGTTCACTTGGAAAGACTTATAATAATTACGAATAATATTTAACTACTTTTTTTTTGTAGGTGTTTAAAGATAGCTTTTTTAACCAAAACTAGGGTAGTATAATATATAATAGGTATTACCTAATGAGAAAATAGTCAAGTAAAAATTACTTTTCGAGCTAAAAATCTCTAATAAGGATATTATTTTGCTAGATCTTAAGATTTTTTTCCTTTTTATTCAAGTGATCAAGTGGTTACTCACACCGGACATCTTTGAGAATTCGAAAGGTACTACTCCGTGTCAAATGTCCGGTTCTTTCCAATATCGAAAAAACAATCATTTAGAGGACCTGGACTTCAAAGAACCCAATTCACTCATAATAACTTAACTAAAATGTTAAAAATTTTAATTATTATAATTGACACAAAAAAAAAAATATTTTTTCCAATTTTTTTCAATGAGTGAAAATTTTAAGAAAAATAAAATAAAAATTCACAATTCAACTATTACAATTAATAAAAAATATAATATATGATTTTTTAAAATATTAATTTGATAAAAGAAAAAAAGTATTCCTAAAAATTTTCAAAAATATAATAAAGGTAAAAAAAATAAAATATAATGTTAAAGAAGTGTTCCTAAAAATATAATGTCAAGAAGTGTTCCTAAAAATTTTCAAAAATATAATAAAGGAAAAAATTTATTCCTAAAAATTTTCAAAAATATAATAAAGGTAAAATAAAATATAATTTAGGTCAATTTATTGTTCAAAATTTACCACATAAACGCTTTTATTTATAAAACCTACTAAATACACCATTTTAGAAAATTATACGAATACGTAATTGTAAAAAATAATACGAACATCAAAATAGCAAAAAATAAAAAAAAATAAGACTATATAGTGTAAAAATCCCAAATCTTTTTGACTTGCTATAATTTTAACCCATTTTTTAAAATTTTAACATAATGAGCTAATTTGATAAATGTGTGATAATCATAGCACAGAACTAATATTAGTAAAATTGAGTTTGTATATACTCACATGACATCCTACGTGAAAATTGTTGATATAAGCCCTACCGTGCATGTCATCAACTATTTCCGATTTGCAACAAATTTTTTCTAAATTATATTTACTATTAAATATGTTATATTTAGTAGTTAATTATAATATTTAAATTACCAATTACTTTAATTATTTATAAATATTTAAAATATATGTCATTCATTTAAACTAAGACACATTAACATAATTACTAAATTTTTAATTATTAAATTATTTTTAAAAAAAAAGTATATTTACATATCTAACAACTACAAATTTTACTAAAATTAAATACATATTAATACTTGGATTAGTATTTTATTAATATTATATTATTTACTAAATTTTAAACACATGAATTATAAATTTAATAATATATATATATATATATATATATATATATATATATATATATATATATATTTGGAAATAATTTATTAATTAGATTGATGTATTTAGTATTAAATAAATAATATATATTTAGAAAGTTTATATTTAAATAATAAATAATTTAAATACTTTAATTAACTATTAAATATTTTACATATTTAATAGTAAACTTTAATATACTTAAAAAAATTAAGATATTCATACAAAAAAAATAAAAATTTGGGATAAATTTACTACAAATTAAAAATTTTAATTTCTTTTAGTACAAATATTCAATTGATGTGGCATAAGAGCCACTTATAATGTTGTGTTAGCATTAGCATACTCAATTTTGACCAAATTAATTATGGGATATAATTATTATACATTTTCCAAATTTGGACATTTATATCAAAATTTTAAAAATGGATTAAAATCATAACAAGTTAAAAAAGTTTGATTTTTTTTGGACTACTAAATTTTTTAATAATATATAAATTAACACAATAAATGATTCTTAAAGGAAATTTTTACTTTGTAAATAAAATTATATTTTTATAACTTTCTATTATTTTTATAATTAGATGCATCTTTGTGCGGCTTTTTTTATTACAATTCATATCGATAATATTAATATTTAAATTTTTACTTAAATTATTTTTATAAATAAAAAATATTTGTTCAAATCTTATAAATCAAACTTAACATATTTTGAAAGTGCACTATGGTTAATTGAAGGATTTGAAAGTTAATCAAAGAGTCGCAAAAATAAAAATGAAAGCAAGAAAGAAAACAAGCAATGGACACTTTTAGCCAAATCCTACATTTCTATCTAACTTCTCCTTAAAATAGGATTTTTAATCCACCCACGTCAATCTATTAATAAGATTTATTACAGTGAAGAGAGTTTTTAGGCTCAACTCAAACTTTTACAATAATGGAATTTTTCTTGGCTAAACTCAAACTACAACCCGAATTCTAAGTGTTTTAATTAGCTAACACTTGAACCAACGTTGATCCTCACTTTCCTTACTTGACCCAAGAAAAAAATAATGTAGAATCCTAACTCTAATACGCAACCCACTCTTAATAGAGTTTAAAATTGCACTTAAGTTTACAATGAGCAATAAATTCTCTAAGTAATTAGTTCTGATAATAAACTTCCTAACCTCATAAATGTGTATTCAAGAGGTATTTACACTTGAAACAATAAAGTATAGTTATTGGAAGACCACAATTCATGCTCCTCCTCTTCTTCTTCTTCATTAAATGTATTCTTTTAACTTTTTCAAAAAACTATATGATCATGATCGTGAGTCTTGAATCTATAGTCATTGGAGCTCTAACAAAGTTATTGTAGAAAAGACATGTCACTCGTGATGCATGATCACGATCATGATGATGGCTCATGAGGAGTACTGGGCTAGTGATCACAATTGGGACGCTTAAGATCATGATAGTGACGTTTGAATCTTCTCAAGGTGTTGCCCGTGAGACTTAATCACGATTGGGAGCATAGATAGTGAGGAGTACTATGGGGAAGCTCAAGATCCACTATAACATGATTACGATTATGATTCATGTCCGTGAGAAGTACTAACTTCACTATCACGAGCTGGTTTGCATCCTCATGGTCGTGACCTTCGCTCGTGAGGACTTTTATGAGCTTGATCATGATTTTGACTTATATGATCACGATCGAGACTTTTTAATTCTTCTTCTTTTAAGCCTTTTGATACTTCGATGGTCTTTATCATGTTTTATTTTAACTTCAATAAGTGCATTCAAATGCTTATCTTATAAAAACACTCCAGAACATGCATTGACACTTTAAAATTGATTTGTTAAAGTTAAAATAAGGATAATTAATAATTGATCATGTAAATGGTCAACATATTTTTAATTAATTATATTAAAATTAAATGTAAGTAAATAATCATGTAAGAATTAGTTATTTTTTAGATGAGTTGGTTTAAAGATATGGTAGAGTTAAAAATATTATTATAGAAAATTTTTACTATTTAAGTAAGGTTATATTCTTATGTCTCTTGATTATTATTTACATTGATATGTTAATCATAAGTTTTTGAATGAAAATAAAATTTATTGTTTTCATAAAAGAATTAAAATGAAAATTTAGGGATGTTACTCTCATCCATGATTTCTTTTAACTCAAGCATTAATTAATTTATTTTTTCTAATAATTATAACATTAATCCAATTGATAAATAAAGTTATTCTTTTAATAACTATTTTTAATTAAGAATGTCCTATGATTCCTGAAAATGGATAAAAGAAAACTATTGACAACGAATTAGTTTTGTTTATTATAATTAATTAAAAGAAAACTTTTCTTTATTTATTTATTTTTTTTTTTTTGAAAAATGAATGGAGCATTCATTCAGAAAGAGAGTTTACAAAGTCACTATGTAGCAGATTACAAAGTTGCTTCGGAATTCTGCTCTCATTGTTTACTAA
>CATIWO010365779.1:0-21684 GCA_949673435.1 Macaranga tanarius | reverse complement strand
GGTGATTAGGCACAAAACGGCCGGAAGGACTTTAGTTGCAATGCAATAATAATTTAGGGAGTTTTTGGTTACGAATTAAATGTTTGGGACGGTGATGGGCAATAGGTCAAAAGTTAGGGACTGTCTGTGCAAATTACCCTTAGTTTTTAATATCTCCAAGTTTATTGAGGAAATCATACTTTTTCTTAAAAAAAATTAACATCTAGATATTTTTTTGGTACAATATTCTCCAGTATCATGTAATTACAAGAGTTCCGATTAATCTAGATCAAAGAATGATTTTGTTCAGGAACAAAACTCTTCCAGCCAGCATCGGTTTCTTCATAAGTTAACTATATTTTTGACACGAAAATTTTATTTTTTATTGATATTAATTTTATAAGAAACTGGATGCTGAACTTTATTGAAAATCTTAGTGATCCAAATGTGGAAATGCATAAAAATTAGAACCCAAATAATAGCGGAATACATAGGTAGGGTACGGCCTGAAAGTTTGATGCATGCAAAGTGCAAACCCATTTTTTTCAGTAAAAAATATTTGGTATCAGTAATGGGGAAAATTGAAAGAGTATAATTGTGAACCTAGTTTTGATCAATACAAACAAAAGAGGGACCAAAATAAATGAAGCTATAGTGGATTCATCTGTACACTTTGTTTTGCCCTTTTTCTGTGCTTTGTTATTGTACCCTATGGAACAGAAATCAATACGAATCTCCTATAGTGTTGTTATGTTTGTGGTTGTTCTGGGTGGTTTGTTATTCCCTGGTGAGTTTTTTTTTTCTAATTTTATTTTTTAAAGGAATTTTATCTCAGTAGTGGTCAGAAACTGAGCCCATAGCTTTTAATATCATGAAATGAATTATTGTTATTTGGTTATTTAAAGTCCGGTGATGGTTCTTATTTTTATATTTTGTATGAAGTTGTGCATTATATTATTAATGACGTTGATGCGTGTTTAGGCGACAAAATTTATGGAGGTAAAATTATTTTTTTTGTCCTTCTATGTTTTTAGGGGAAAATAGTAAAATGACGCGCGAAAAACAGCACCGTGCGTCACCAATTATTTTCCTATTATTAAATGAATGAGAAGAAAAATTACTGTTTTTTTTCTTTCTTATAGCCAAATTTCATGCTCTATTACATGCAAAGCAAAATGCTCAACTAGAATTTGTTTTAATTATTATCTTTTAGGAGAAAGAGTGTGAGGAAGAACAATCTTAATCCCATTAATTTATACTTATCTACAAAATACAAGGTTTTAAAAGTCACAATACTGAAATTTTAATTTTTGGATATATTATCTACAATTAAATGTTTATACAATATGGCCATGAGAACTTGGCTAAATGACTAAGCCCCTAAGAGGAATTGTGGGTGATAAAAAATGAGTCCCCACTTCCTCCTTTCCCAATGTTCAAAAAAATAAAATGTTTATACAACATGTTTAGATATCCTTTTTGTACTTGTAAAAAACTCTTGTGAAAATATTAATTTTCGTGCTTTTTTCCCCTAAAGGTTACACTCTTTACATTATATATTATATTCTTAAAAATCATTCATTTTTTTTTTTTTTTGAACAAAACTATGTAATGACCTTATTTATAATAACATATAATCATTATGATATTTCTTTGGTATTGCCATGATAAGTACTATAGCACTACTACCAGCTGCACTTGAACTCTGCCTTGTATGTCTAATAGTAACTTTGCATATAAAAAACACAATAATTCCACTACTTGTGCTCCTGCAGTAACTTCCATAAATCCTGAAATGAGGAAAAATCTTCCCATTCATATAAAAATAGAAAACTGGAAATAGAGATTGCAAATTCAAATTAATATATAATTCTCTATTTATGAAAAAAATAAATGATAAATAAAATAAGACTAAAGAACTTGAAAGTCTCTGTTCAACAATAATAGCATCATATAATACTAACAAATTAAATAAAAATTTCACAAATTAGCCACACAAGAAAGGAAAAAATTACCTAATTTCGGAAAGTAAAATCTAAAATTAAATGAATGATTTCGCATATATTTTCATCATAATTTAAGAATTTTTTTTATAAAATAATGAGAACATTCTTAGTAAAATGCTTTATTCGAAGATGGTGATGGTGTAAATGCATTTGGTACTTTTAACCCCAATTATATGACTTTTTTTTTTTTTTTTTTTTTCATTTTCTTTGCTAAAAATAGTCAATATTCAGAAAAATATACGTGTAAAAACACGATGAAAATGTATTTTTAAAATATTACGATAAAAAAATAATTATGGGTTAGCATTTTTTAAAAAATAAAAAAATACTAAATTGTAACTATTCCAATACTAAAAATTGGAAAATTTAAATTTGATGAATTCTTTTTTCAGCAAAAAGGAGAAGAATTTAGTTAGTGTACATGGATACATGATGCCAGCTGACATCATGTAAATGCTGACATGGCAACAAGTAAAAAATATAGAAAGAATTTACAACACATATAAAAGCACTACAAAAGCAAAAGCAAAGCTACATTACATTTCACTTCATGGCTTCCACCACCACTACTACTACTGCTACTACAACAACAATGAAGCAATCTGCTAATGGTTCGAGACGAAGAGATAATCATCATCATCATCAGGAACCTCCAGCTGCAGCATCAGGTGACTTCAATCTCAGAGAATGGACTTTAAGGTCTCAAATCAGTCGAGAAAATACCAAATCAAGAAGGTTCTCAGGTTCACATATCAGAAGTTTTAGAGAAGATGCTCGCTCTTTTAGATCAACCATTACTATCTCTAGCACTCCTTCTTCTCCTGGCTACCCTCTCAAAGGTATCTCTCTCTCTATATATATATGTTCTTCGTTTCTGTTTCTCATTTCAATAACACCATGTTTACTCTTCACTTGTTATATTTTCAGATGAAATTGATCCATCAACATACTCCTTCACCACTGCTCTTAAAGGTCTATATTTTCAAGAGCATAGTCTTTTTTTTTTTTAAACATTTTACTGGAATTTGAACTTGAAACCTCACAGTTCTGGAGACAACTCTAGTAGCTTAATACTTAACAATGGTGGGGTTGTGTTCTCTTATTCTTTTAAGGAGCTTTTTTTTTTGGTTCATATATGTGCAGCATTGCAGGCAAGAGCAATGTATAACAGTTGGGAGTGCTTATCACCAGATGGGTTTGCTTTAAATTCAAAGTGGAATGAAGCAGAGAAGTATATATGTAATCCTCTGTCAGGAGAGGTACCAATGGAGTGTTTATCAGCTAAAACATTAAGTGGAAGATCATTTCGTAATTTAAATATAAACAGAATTACTATGTCTGCTCCTCTTGTTTACACTTCTTCTCATCCTTCCCGGCAAATTTATGCTACAAAGCCACCTTCTATTAATGCTACACCAGAACATGACACCAGCACTACTCTCCATTTCCCAATTCAAGGTTCTTTTTCTGATTTATTTATTTATTATTTTTGAGTCTGAACTTGAAAGATATTAAGCTTGTTTTAAGACTGTAATTAGCTTGCATTTGTAGAGAAGAAAATGGAGGGCATGAGTACTAGAGATGTTGGGACTCAAAGCACACCACCTGACCTGAGTTCAAGTAGTCCCAGCCCTGCTGCTTCAACACCATCTGTAATTGAGAGATGCTTGAAGAGATGTGAATTAGCAGAAGGTGGAGATTCTCCTACTTGTAATGGGAAGTTGAAACTTGAAGAAAAGGTATGTATTTCTTTTATTTTGAGTACTTAATTATATTATAAATAGAAAACAACCTTATTTTCTTTATTTACAAATTATTTTAGTCTGATTACATTATCAACATTCACACCTTTTCTGGGTTAGAATTATTTTGTCTGATTAGGATTCAGTTTAGCTAGAAAGGTGTAGCCATTGCCTAATAAATCAAAATTAAATAAGTGAGCTATCTAGGCCTAGGACCACATACATTAATTAGGATTAATCTAAGGCTATATAACTAAAGTACCCTTTTTGCTTGCTTGTTCTATATCTGCTACATGGGGAAGATCATGTCATTGATATATGAAGATTTTCCTAGGACTTGCACAAGAGAACTCAAGAACCAAAAAGGTTGAGCTAAAAAAAATTTGCCATTTTCTTCTTGTTCTTCTTGTTCTACTTTTAATTAAAGCTGCTTAAACCTTGAAGCATTTGTCTTCATGCATTAATGTCTGTCCACATTTCACTCTCTTGCTCATTGGTGGGTCACTGGACATTGGACAAATGTACAAGATTACTTGCTTGATGTCATCTAAAATACACAGTATCCTTCCAAGTTGGGGGACTATAGTTACAGGTTGGTCCCTAGAGGCCCTATACAGCAAATGGCAAATTGAAGGGTACGTGTGTGACCCAAATGTATATAAGTACATGTTCCAACATTAGTACAAGATGTTCTTGACACACCTTGCGTTGCATATGAATACAAATAATAATTAATCTATATATCTCTACCCTATCATTGTGGGGTTGAGAATTGGTCCCTATAACAAAATGATGGGTACATGTGCTCCCAAGTTCACATAAATCTCCAAAGGATTTTTCTTGCATGCTGTTATTGCCTTCTAAGTAGCCTGCTTAAGAGTACAAACATTCGTTCGTGTTTATCTACGCTTTTCAGCAACATTTTTCTGACAACAAAAGCTTTCTTTCTTTGCTCTTCTTTTTCTTTTCTTTGTTTCTGTTCTTATGTCAAAACTGTTAAAATATAAAAACACATAAGTTATAACCCAAAACTTTAAAACTTAACTAGTTTCAAACTTTCAAACCAAGTCTTCAAACCAAATATTAAAAAGTTGAGTAGTCAGATGATAAAAACTCCCTTCATGATATAAAGAGGTCATGGGTTCAATTTTGACCACGGGGTGAAACTCCTTTCCTGAGTTAAAAAAAAAAAAAAAAAAAAAAAAAAGCCAGTTAAGTTATTGATTCAATATTTTTTCCCACCTCTTCCAATCTTTTTCTTGATTCATACATGGGTTCTTTTTGTGTTCTTTATTTAACATCTTTGTTTTTATATAACGATGTGTCAATTCCTCTCCTCTTATCTTTATTTATTGTTTGCTTTTAGTTTTGTTTGATTCTGTTTACTGAAAACTGCAAGACACTGGCCTCTAGTTTGTAGCTTCTTTCTTCTTTTTGGATAAATTAGCCGTGTGTTTCAGGAATAGTAACAAAATAATGGTATCATAGGATTCAAAATTCTGCATCATTGCACTTACCATTCACAATGGCATATTCCTGTAGTGGAAGGTACATTTTTGTGTAAGTCTTTAAAAATTTTGAGGTACATTATAATTGTTAGCTCAATTCATCAAATTGGAATAGATCAAAACTTCATGTACTTTGAAAGGTTTGAACCATATATATATGAGACCTTATTTGAATTCAGAACTTGTACTAAAAAAAATGATAGCCCCCAATAGTAGGGTGGGTTGTCACTGAGAAGTGTTCATGTATCCGGTACTAAGTAGCAGAAGCCTAGCTAATTGAAAAGGATGTATATGTCCATATACAAATATTGTATCACATCAAGCTGGTTAAAAAGTGAATAAAACTGGTGTGTTCAAATTATAGTTAATAAAGTCCTTTGATCGGTTCAATATATAAGTGGGGACATATTCATAGAGTAAATAAATATTTTTCTAACCTTATTCTTTTTGTACTTTAAGCAGCTAATAGGGAAAGGAGTGGGGTAGGATTCGTATCCTACTCTCCCAGGTGCAACGCATCCAATGCCATTGAGTTAACATAAGCTCGCCATTTTTCTAATCTAATTACTAATCATAGTTAATCACCTTTCTGAAAATTGTCAAAATGATTAGCTGTTGAAATTGAAATTGCCTCATTTGAGTGTTGGATTTTCCCGTGGACATTAATCTTTATGAATAGTGTCATGAATTCAAATGCTAATACACCCTTTTTAATTTTCTTTCCTACTCTACAAGAAAAAAAAAATCCGTGTATTAATAACTAAATTAATATTTTTTAGTTGGGATGGTAAAAATATTCAAGATCGATGTTTTATTATTCTTTTCGAGTAGTTTTAAAGGAGCATTTTCATTAGCTAGACAAACTGATTAGTTATTTTTTTAATCAAACTAATTAAATTATTTATATAAGCATTTGGCATATTCTAATAAAAAGTTGCCGATGGTTGAGTAGTCTAATAATATAACTCTTTTCAAGGCATCAATAGTCAAAGATTCGATCCTTAACTCCCCAGCTCAAAAAAAAAAATTCTTATAAAAGGTTGACGAGTCAAAACACTTGAAATAATCCTAAAAAGATTCTAGTTATTTATAGAATAAAATTGCAGTGACTAATAAGTTTCAAATTTAGCAAAACAATAAAAAATACATATAGAAATTCTTGTATCATATATGGTAATTTTTCAATTGGAACCCATCTTCTTGTTTGTGATATACATCACGAAGTAACTATATAGCACAACAGAATATATAATTATTGTGAGAATAGTACACTGATGTGAATGGGATGCTGCAGGTTGAAGAGAAAGAAACAAGAAAAGGAGAAACTGAAAAAGAGGAGAAGAAGAAAAAGGAAAATGAACAAATGTGGAGGTGGTGCAGAAGCAGCAGTAGCATCATGCAAGGTGGGTGCTTGTCATGGATGAGGAAAAGGCACAGAGAGAAGCTCAAACCAAGAAAGAGGAGTATCTTTCTCCTTAATCTTGAAGGATGTTAGTGACAAACAAAAAAATGATAAGAGAAAAGGAGCTTAGCTAGCTAGCTAGATATGGTAAAGAATATTATCAATTTGGAGGGTCATCAAGATTCTTTTTTCTCCTGATAAAAAACAAAGAGAAGAAAAAAAAAAGATGGGGATTTTGGCATGCATGCATGGATCGATTTGTATCTTAGTTGGGGAAAATTTGAAAGCAATCATGAATGGTCAGGGATAAAATTAAGAAAGTTGGCATATATTCATGTATGGTGGTGGTTTTTGTGGTTGTATTGATTTCTTGATGACCCTTTTCTTTTTCTTGTGTTATAGTAAAGAAGAAAAGTGAAGTTAATGTGTTTTTGTAGCTAAGCTATGGTGAAAATGGCTGACAGCTTTGGGGGGTCACGTGCATGTGCCTTTTGTTTGTGGCTTTAGAGTGGAAAGGTTCCTCTCTCCCTACATATATACCTCAATTCCTTATACACACACAATAATCCAACAAAAAAATTAATTAATGTTTGGCAAATTTTTAGGAATCGCATATTTGAAAATATATAATATCTGAGGTGACATGAAGATAATGAAAAGGATATGTTTCAAGGCCATTTATTTCATGTCTTGGATGTTATAGAATCTTATACCAGCAACCAGCATTTGCTTGTGCTAAAAAAACAAGAAACATATATGCTAAGGTGTGGGTTCATGCCCAGTCTTGATGAATGGATTTAGATACTCTATGGCTGCTGATATAGAATGCACAATTTACTCAACTTTCGTAGAGTCCCGTATGCTTTTTTTGATGGATATGCATGAACAACTTTCAGAGGTAACCCTGGAGTAGTAGTTTAGTGATCGAGTGTTTATCTTTATTTAAAGTCAGAAAGACTTGTGTCAGGAAAATGGAAAATCAAGCCAATTGTTGGTTAATTTCCTCCAATTGATGCTGTCAAAATTATACCTATAAATAAATCAGGAATAGTTGAAGTCTTTGTTGTTACTGGATAAAGGAGCATCAAATGAAAAAAAAAAAAAAAAAAAAAAAGCTGTTAATGTATTGTTGGCTACGAAGCAATAATCATCAAAGTCCTATTCATGAAGCAAGATTCTACCTTCTTATTATTTACTACACAAATATAAAGTTTTAGATTAAGATTATAAAATATTATTAGAGATAATTTTAAGAATTATAATTACATTTCATCCTAAGAAATAAAGATTCTTAATATCTACATATACATTCTTATTTGTAATTCCATTTCATTTATACAGAGAAGCAAAAATGTCTCATGACTTTAGCAATCCCTTATTCCACAAATTACAATTAAATTTATTTCCCACAAATGGAATGCAAATCAAAGTAGAAGCCATTCAAGATTAAAGTAGATTCATAATAGTAGTTCCATAAACTAAAATTCAAATTAGACATAATCTTTTACCTAAATTATGAGATAAAATCAAAAAACACCATTAAAGAACAAACAATAAAATCCCTTTTCAGGATTCCCCCTCCAGTTCTGGTTTCAGAGCAAACAGACCCTAAAGTGTAGATGGCTGAGACAAACATACAAAAATACTTCATTTCTTTTAGTTATGATTCTTTTGTAGTTATTGTCGTTGTCAATCATTACATACATAATTTTACAGCTGTTTTTGTTTATATATACGTTTGTTTTTCTTTTAAAATTTTACATGTTGCAAAAATTAATGGCAGGCTAAATCTAAAACATCAGAACATAAAATTTTCACGAAGTATGTTAATGAACAAAAGCTGAAGTAAATGGTAGAATTAGATGATACCATCATTCACTTCACGAAGAGGACGCATTCGCAGTTAAGTTGGAGATAAGTCGGACTTCATACAGGTCATTCTCTCCTTTCCCTGCAAACCATATATGATATGAATAACTGCCCAAATTTCATTACTTTCTGAATACAAGTAATTGTGAAGCTGCAGCATGCTCCACTGAAGTCACTTTTTTATATTAATAGAATAATAAAAAAAAGTAAAACTGACCAACTTCAGCTGTGATGTCTGGTCCAAAAAATGAAGCAAATTTTGCCTGAAAATCGTCATTTTAGCATAAGTTATTGTATACAACGGTTTGTATAATGAACTGCAAGGAGAGAATATCTCCCCTAAAAAATGAGAAAAGAAGTGCTAGAATCTTCAGCACTTGTACCCAAGTTGACAAGCTCCAAATTTCAAACCCACAAGAAACCATGTAATAACAACTTAAAGTGAACTTTTGCAAGCTCTTGCAATCGACTATTACCTGTCTTTTCTCGAAATCTGACAACTGTAAAGCTTTCGCCTCAAAGACCAGGACTAGGCAGTATTTTCCATCCTCTGTGACCTGAAACACGTCAATGATATTAGAAAAAAAAAATAATTCGACTATGGATATTAAACAGCTAAGTCTCCTCCAGGAAACATTTTTGAGGGAAGATTTGGCCTAAACATTTTGTCATAAACTGATGATGACATATGATGGAACAGTGTTCAGAAATGAGCTAATGATTAAAAAAAAATCCTAAATGTTGCGTTCTTCTTTTTTTTTTTCAATTGCATCATATTCATTTACATTTATCAACTTGGTTCGTAAGTTACTGATTTGTATCTATTTTATCAATTGTATCATCACCCAAGAGACATAAAGTATATATAAATGGACAAATTTGCTAATTGAGATGTGCTCATCTGACATCTAAGAGATACCAAACAGTGGCATTTTGCATAATAATAATCTCAGAAAAGAGAAGAAAGGAGACCTTACGCATCTTGACAGCTCTTAGGACCCAAACCGGTCCCCTATTTACTAGAATGAGCAATTTGTATTCACATAAAAATATCCATTGTCACACTATGTCAGAAAGATAACATGCCTCATGCTCCTTGAATGCAATTGATATACAATTGATAATTCAAGAACCAAACTGATAAACTTACAGGCTAGGATACAACGGAAGAAGCTCGCAATAGTTTAGGATTTATTAACATTATGCAAATATAACTCTAATTAAGCATCTTCAACACAATGAAAAATAAAAAAACAATCCAAGACTTTAAGCAATCAAATTCTCAAAATTGTTCAACTAATCGAAGATGCTACTACAATCATTAGTCTTAAACTAGAGCATGAGTGAGGTAGAATAATGATCAAGATGCCAAAAAACCAGCATTTATATATTGATATGGTTTGAGGAGGTTAGGACAATCAACATATGATGTTGAATCCACAATTATGAAACATACCTCTTCACGAATCATTTGTAGTATAGGTGCATTCCTGCGTGGAATTCCTCCACCCTAAAAATGCAAGGCAAAAAAATACAAAATCATGAGTACAGCATGACTAATCTTCTATCTGATAAATGTACAAATGCACAAATGCACAAATGCACAAAATTGTAAATGCTATGACAATTTTATCTTCCAAAGTGTCAAGAATACATGCCCTTTTTCTTGTTACAGCTTCCTGTTTATTTACTTATTGGACAAAAATAATGAAGAAAAAGGTGGAAAGAATCCAGAATTTGATGTCACAGAGCAGGTTGCGGTTTAAGAGAGTACAAGTCATAGTAAAAGAGTACATAGAAATGAACACATGCAAACAGACCAAAAAAGGCTAATAATGCTACTACCTTATTTAAGGACTGAAGTAAAATTTTATTAAAAATTGTATCCTCCTCTCTTGCAGTCAACCAAAAGGCAACGTAACAGACAGCATATTGAAATGATTCTTCAAATAAAGATTAGAAATATTCATTTATCTCTGTTTCATGAAATATAGCTGAACGAAATTGTTCCTTTGGTTTTGGTTTAAGAATAAAAAATAAGGAATGCAGACTTTCATAAAAAAATTTCTATCCTCTTTAGTGGATAAAACAGATAATTATTACTACTATATTTTAAAAAAATGAGTGCAGAGAAGAGGAGGAAAAGGTAGTACAAAACAGTTACAAAAGCATACCTGGCCAAACTGGAAAATGCGCTTCAATGCCTCATCCAAATGCTGCTCATCCCCGTATCGGTATCTTATAACATCATTTCTGACCTAATCAAAACCATCAAAAATCATTTCATGTGCTACTTAACTGTGCATAGAAGTCAAGAAGAGTACAGTACAGCATGTGTCCTACCATACATGTTTTCTTTTTTTTTTTTTAAAAGATACTACCATTAATTACTGCCCCTAGGAGCACAACTATAATCAGACACTACCACTACAACCCTGCACCACAACAGCACCACCATTACCATTAGCATGCAAGTTATACCTACCACAACGGGTCATGGTGCCACCACCACCAATATCCTCACCATGGCAACATCACCACCTTCACCACCATAATATCTACACCACTCCAACTGCTGCTAATACTATACCTACCACCAACAGTAGCACCATTATCACTGGCACCACCAGTGCTGCTGAAGCAAGAATAATCTCATCAGCACTGCCAGCATTACCGCCATACCATATTTAAATGGATTATTGTGGTCCTCAACCGTTACAAATATGAATGTTACTATTTCTAAAATCTAATATCAAATGCAACTTCATTGAGCAATAATAATAAAAGCTATTGCACATTAAGCGATAACAAAAAGTGGAATTTCTAAACATTCTAGTGAGCAATGAAAGAAAACTGCAAAATAGTTTGTTGTTTGTCTTCTTATGAAAACAAAAAAAATCCCTGTGTTAGGGGGCATTTTTCTATTTAAATCTTCTCTCTCAATTTAATATTCTAAAATTGGTTCATAACCAACCAAGTTCGGCAAATGTAGTGAGTAAAAAACTCACTGAGAAATCCATATCTTCTGAATCAAATCAGACACTGACATCTTGTGGATTAATGAACAGCCAGATGATAAATGTACCTGTTTAAGGATTGGAGTGGCAATTGTTTCCCTTAACATTTGAGCATCAGAATACGTCAAACATGGAACTGGCTTCAATTCTGCATACTGCATTTCGGAAAGCAACATTACGTCATTGCTAATGCCATTAAAATTAAGATTTCCTCATTGTATTAGGTCTTAAAGCCAATCAAGCAAAAGAAACCTAGCAGAGCCATGTCATCCAGACAAACAACAACGTGTATCAAATTAAGGAAAAACACTAATCTTCCACACATGCATGTTACTAATTTAGCCATCTCAAATTTCATATCACTTCAGCATTATATGTACCTTTAAAATCCATTGATTTTTATGACAGAATTATGCACAGCCTTCTATTATGGACTTGAACTATGAGAAAACTTGCATTAAAATTAAGAGTTGGCTGCAGGTATATGGTAAAAAGTATTACTAGTTGGTAGTTGTTTTTCTCGTCAATACTCATCATTTCCTTCATGACTCAGTAACAACCTTGATCTCAAATTTTTTTTCTTTTACTTCAAATGAGGGAAAAGTAGTATATAGAAGTGATTTTAGTACGATATGCATTTTGGAAATAGCCATAAAATGCAGATCACAAGGAAGAAAATGTTTACCTTAAGAGCCATACCGATAATTGCAAGAGGGAAGCCATATGTTAGCATAATAGCTGACCATTCAGATCCCGGGAGGATATTAAAGTATGCCCCAAAACCATACCTGTAGAACATGCAAAGATCAGCATCCAATTTAACAATGCTAAAATGCATCAAGAGGTCAAAAACTCACGACAGGAGCGAAATTCCAACACCCAGTCCAATGACACCAAATGAGACCTGAAACAATAGACAACACCATGAGGTTGCACTTTGAGACAAAGAACCTGAAATTCTGGTAGTTGTATTTCATATTTTTAGTTTAAAGTACTTGAGAGAGTTTTACATTGATAATTGTTCAAAGATTCAGAACAAAATACATTCATTTCTCTATTCACAACTTAAAATACTATAATTTGAACTAAAACTCAAATTAATTGCTTTAAATTTGAAATTCCCTGTAAACCTAACTTCATTACTAAGAATAAATTATTGCAGGTAAAGAACTAGCAACACCATTAATCTTTAGCATATCCTTCTTCAATATTGATAAGAAAACGAAAACAATCAACAAAACACTCCAAGTCAACCAACTTAGAGGTCTTTTGGTTCATACTTCGGAATCGGAATTGTAATCGAGGAGAATTGGAAAGGGAATGAAAATTTTAATAAAGTATTTGGTTTATTAAGGAATCGGAATCGGAATCAAAACTATCTATATACATAATATTTTTACAATTATTTTTTAATATTAAAAGTTAGCATTATGATTATCTATTATAAAAAAAATATTTTTAATATATTTATTAATATTTTCTAAAATATTTTTATAATTTTTAAAAATGATAAAAAAACATTTATAATTTTAATAAATATTTTTATTAAAATATTTCAAAATTTTTTCTTAAAATATTTTAGTAATTATTTTTATTAATGTATGTATTTGATATCATAAACTTTAATAATTTATGACAATTTTTAAATATTTGACTAATTTATAGTTAGCTTGACTTGATTTACATAGAAATAAGCATTCATTCCTTATGGATGTAGGGGGAATCGATTCCCATTGATGAGGAAATCTCATTCCCATTCCTACATAAGTTTTAGCTAAACAAACACTAAGAATCGGAATGATTCCGATTCCGATTACAATTCCCACCCTTATTTTTTGTAAAACAAACTGATCCTTAAATTCTCTTACCCTATTGTTTGGAAAGTCTAAAGATGCAAGAACTCAATTTAGTCAATTATCATGTTTGGAAGTCCATAATTGCTTCATGGTTCATTAAGGAAGGGTAAAGAAGGGAAGGTAAGGGAGGAGAATGTATATTATTTAACTGTTGTTTAGCAAGAAGTGAGGTGAGATAATGGTTATATGAATGGGTTATGTATTTAAAAAACATAAATACCCCCAGTTATATTAAATAATATTTATTTTATTTAACTTAAATAATAATAATAATAATAAATTTGTTTTCAATAAAATTTTTTTATTTAATTTAAATAATAATAATAATATTTAATTTGTTTTCAAATGTTAGGACAATATCGGAATTTTAACTTAATAATAAAGACAATATTGGAAAAGAAAAATTAAACCCTCACTTCCCTTCCTTACACCCCAAATCGGGGTGAGCAAAACTCAAGCAAAATTTTGTACTGTTGGTTTCCCCATCCCCGTCCTTCCCCCTCCTTCACCGTCTGCATCTTTCTCCCAAACAGCATCATTCCCTTGCTTCCCCATCCTTCCCCTTCCCTACACTCCTCCCAAACATAGCGTTAAGCAAAGAATTTTGAAAGAAATGCAATCATGACAAAAATGACATGAATTCAATTCTAGCTACTAATTAGAAATCAATTGAATTGAATTCTTCCATTTGAAGGCTCTCCAAACACTGTGAAAATGACATGATGAATTTACAAGAATTAAGAGGAACTAGACTCTCACACCTGAACTATTCCAAACAAGGCCTTAATTGAGCAAAAATCTCCAAGAAACACCATAAAATGAAACAAAAAACGTAACCCAGACGCTAAAAACAAAAAAAGAAGAGAAAAGAAACCTTAGCAAGAGAGAATTCGTCATCAGAAACAACAGTTTTAGCAGAAGAAGAAGGCTGAGTTGAATCAGCAGCTTTAGCGACAAACACCAGCTTCACATTACGGTGCGGTTTTGCAGTGAATCTTGAATCAAGAAGAGGTGATTGAAGCAGTGGTGGTGGTGAATGGGGATATACAGAAAGAAAGAAAGGGTCATTATTGTGGGAGCTTTTAAAGATGGTAGCTTTTGATACTACTGCTGATGTTATTGCTTGCATTTTGTAGTCTTCTTTAAAAAATAATAATAATAATAAAAAGATTCAGAACAGAGCTCTGTGTCTTGTAATCTTTTGTGTGCTGTGTTGTGTCGTGTGTATGTGTTTTTTGGAGAGAGGAAGAACGAGAGGTTAGAGTTGGAGAATGGATGATGACGATGATAATGAACCCCAAAACAAACACTCTACGTGGCCTACTTCTTTCTCTCTACCATTTTCTTTTTTATTTTCTTCTTTTTTCTTTTTATCTTTAATTTTGTTTTTTCAATAATTAATAACTAAAATTTTTTTATTTTTATGATTAATTATATTTTTTTTATTTTGTCTAAATTACTGATATTTACAGTTTATTAGATTTTTATTAATTCAGTTTACTCTGAGTAGGACCACAAGCACAATAAAAAACTCCCAGCAACTATTTAACGTGACTAATGTTATTATTAATCTTAAATTTTTAATTTCTAAAATATTATTAATAGTAAAATTAAAAATTAACCAAAAGTAACTATGCTAATTTAAAAAATTATATAAATTTATTTTATCATCAAATTTTTTAAAAAATTATATAAATTTATTTTATTATAAAAAAATTTTGTACTTCAAAATAATATTAACTAGTCATGAATCACACAAAATAAAATAATTAAATAAATAATTTAAATAGAATAACAACTAAGTAAACTAAAAATAAAATATATTACACTAATTTTGTTTTCTTTAGTTTTTGTTGCCATAACTTTTTAGTTATAATAGAATTAATTTTGAAAATTATTAGGTTCATATTAGAATATATATATAATAGTATTTTAGTTAAGAAATAATATTAAATAAGTACTGTAAATTTTTTATTTTTAAAATTTTCTTCTAAAAAATTAGAATATTTAATATTAGAATGATTTGATATAGAAAAGCAGTAATTAGGTTAGTCATTGGGATATTTATAATAGTATTTTAATTAAAAATAATATTAAATAACTATCGTAAATCTTTTATTTTTAAAAATTAAATTTTTAATAATTTTATACATCCATTTTAAGAGTGAAAACTGAAAAATAGAAGAAATATTTGTCAAATTTTGGATTATATAAATAGATTTATCATAAAAATTTCCAGATACATATATTTTAAATCTATTTTATTTGAATGCTAAAAAAATATTCTATTATGAAATATACATTTTAAAAAATATCTTTAAAAATACATTTTTATAAAAAAAAGTCAAGAAAATATAAGACATATTTTATCTAAAAATTTTATCAAAAATTCTATTGTAGTATTGAAAATTTGAGTAATTTATAAAAAGGTGTTCATCAAATTAAACTTTTTTTTTTTTTTTGAAAAAGAAAAATCACATCATAAATGTTTCTAATGATAAAATGAAAATTTTTTATTTAAATTACTAATATTTAAAATTTATTAAATTCTAATTAATTTAATTTGATACATACAAAATCACAAAAAAAAAAAAGTGAAATTAAAAAAAAAGTAAAAATTTAATTCGTAGCAATTTATGTCTTTTAACATAAATTGATAATAAAAGGTCAAAAAATGTAAAATATATCACTAAATAAGAAGGTTTAATAAAATCCTTGATAAAAAAAAGAAACATGCAATAAAAAACTACAAAATTACCAATAATTATTGAGATCAGTTGGTAGGAATCTGTACTAGTTCAAGCTGAAGTTTCAAATTTGAATTTTAGTGAACATAGTCACGATAAATAGTTGTTGTGAGACATTTACCACTCTTATAGTCTTATTCGGATTGATTTCGAATCACTCAAAACTCTTGTAATTACTGGATACCGGAACATTAAATGAAAAAAAGAGTTACAAAATTCAAAGAATTTAGTAAAACTTTACGACTTTTGTAATTAGCGGATCAACATCGCATTGAGCTAGAAGCTGGAGTGGGTGGCCATGTGTAACGCCTATAAAATGGGGCATGCAATTGTATGCATTTAATTTAATTTAATTTGTTAGGGTTGGATACGATGCATTAGCAATCACATGTGCATGAAGTATGTGAATTTTATGTATATTGAGAGTAATTACTTGTTGAATTATATGTGATTCATTGGGGTATGTGGTGAGAGTGTGGTGTTATAAGATTAGGATTTGGGTGTTGATTAGGACTAAATTGTAATGAAAGTAAGGACTTGATTGAAGTAATTAAAGGTTTAAGGATTAGTTGGGAAGAGTAGCATTTCATTAAGGAGCTAAGTGGATATTTTAATAATAATATCACAAATTTTTATCTAGATCCTTCCCTCTTCAACGTGGCTATGCATTAAATGTATGTATGAGTTTGTTAAGGAAGGGAGAGAGTTGCGCTCATTTGCCTTCAAGGAAACTAGGGATTTGGTAGAAAGAGAGAGTTGATTTGGCTGAGAAAGTTGGGAGTCTAGACTGTAATTATCAACCTTCAAAGTTTAAGAGCATCTTTTGGTAAGTTATTTGTGTTTTTGCTTAGGTTGTGATAGAGTTTGGGTTGTAGAAATTCGTGCTCTGTTTTTCTTAAAAATTTGGCCTCTGTGTTTTTGTTATAACTTGAGTTATAGAGCTCCAAATCTAGTTTTGTTTAATTCTGGAGAACCTTCAAAGAGTCCTCTACAACTTTCAAGTTTTGAGTTTGAGCTAAATCTTCTGTTAGAATGGTCGAATAGGGCCATATATTTTGTTGCTTACTCTGTCACATTGTGTGATTTCAGTTGGTTATGAAAGTAGATTCATATATGTAGAGTCTGTATGAATTTGGTGATCATAAGATGTGTCTATAATTTTTGAGAGCACTATAAAATTCATGCATCAAACATGCCAACATCAGTATATAGGCTGGTTTGTGATTTTTCTTGTGTGTTGGTTATATGGTGATATCAAAAGCTTTAAGGGTTTGTTTATGTGTATGTTTGATTACATATTTTGGATGAATGACATATATATTCATGATGATGAATTATGAATAAATTATAGGAGAGCTGGAAGCCGGTGGAAGTGGAGCCCACTAAAGGAGTCATTGCACTCTAAGTTGGGAAGTCTTTTGAGTGAGTAGTTACTAATATATTTATACTCATGAATTCTCCCTCTATATTTATACATATGTTTATGTACTTTGGTGAGGGTAATTGATATAACCTTTAAGTTATGTGTATTATTATCGTGATGTGAATTTGGAATAATTTATGTTACTTAGTGAAAGTAACATGGTGATTATTGGTGTGTATGAATGAGTTGTGCATTTCTAAAATGTTGTGATAATGATGTTGGAATCGTGTATGGAGGTGAGATATGAGCCGGACGGAAAAGTGTGTGTGAATGTGAGATATGGGCCGGGCGGAAAAGTATGTGAATATGAGATATGAGCCGGGTGGATTTGGCATGCCAATGTAATGAATTGAGAATGAAAGATATATGTATATATATCAATAACGGTGAGGATGAGCCGGGTGGATATTATAAAATGTGAGATGTGATTGTGATAATGATGGTTGTGTGTTGATATTTATTTATACGCACACATATGCATGTTCTATTAATTGATAATTTTCTATTGATGATATTGAGTTGTGAATGGATGTGTATTACTAGAATTTTTGTGAATTATGTTATCAAGAGGTGGACACGGGTGTGTCTCAGACTGTGTGATAAGATATAGGCGTGTCTAACTGAAAAATTCCAGTCTATGAGCAGACACTGGCGCTCGCCAATGGGGAAGTCTGCTAGCAAACATTGACGCTCGCCAGTGTCTGCTGAGATAGGGACACGGCTGTGTTCCAGGCCGTTCTCGACGAGGATTTTTTACCAGTAGATTACACGAGGAGAGACACGCCTGTATAGTCCACTTTTACTTATTTTACTAATTATTTGTTATTAATTAGTTATTGAGAAGTTTGTGTATATTTATATTAGTTATTACTTATTGAGTTGCAAGCTCATTCCTTTGCAAACATTTTTTTCTTCAGGATATCCTAGAAATCCTAAGTTGCATTGTTCGTCTTCTTTAGATATTTCTCAGGTGGATTAGTGGCGAGAACTTCACTTACGCACTTGGTGATACTATTGTGCATTTCAATTTTTAAGCATGTCTATATGTATATGTATAATAGGGTGTGTAGAAGTTCATTATGTATTTTGTAACTTAAGTACCTATGTTGTACATATGTACTTATTATATAAAGATTTATTTTAATCTAATTCCATGATGAGCTATATTACATTTATGATTCTTGTATACTTGTTGTGAGGGGGTGTCATACCACGAGTGCAAGTTAAAGGATTTTTTGTCTACTGCTATATACTTCCAACTTCTCTCTTTGCTCTGGCTTTCTTTCCTTATTTTTTTTCGATCAGTGATCTAATATGGCAGATGCACTTGTATCAGCTATTGCAAGTACAATCTTGACCAACTTGAATTATTTACTTCTTGGTGAGTTTACAACTGCTTACGACTTCAGAGTTTAGCTTAACAAGTTTCAAAGCACCTTCACTACTATCCAAGCTGTTCTCCATGATGTAGAGGGGAAGTAGTGGAAGGATGAGGCCGTTAGGAATTGGCTCAAAAAGCTCAAGGATGCAGCTTATGAAGCATATGATCTTCTTGATGAGTTTGCTACGGAAGCTCAAAGGCGTAGACTGCTAAAAGATTTAAGAACCCAAGTAAGATCTTTCTTTTCTGATTAAAATCCTATTATTTTTAAAGTAAAAATGGCCCATAAGTTGAATAGTGTTAGGGTGAAGTTAGACACTATAGCTAGTGAAAAGCATAAGTTCCACTTAAGGGGGGAAGTAATCGGAGATAGAGAATGTAGCACCCTCCAGGCACCACATACACGTGTCCATATTAATGAAATAAAACATGAATAATAAAATTTTTCTTAATTGAAAAGATACTTTATATATATTAAAGTATCACTTTATACAATGTATATATAATTTACATATATCTTTAAAAATAACATGAACTTAATACAAAATCCCAATTGGCTAATGCTCATATGGATGGATGGAAATATTATCATCAAGTACGCAGTTGTCCCACCTGAATTCTCACTAATCCATGCTTCTAGCTTGCTACCAAAGTAAACACCTCAAGTTAGGCTATCTAGTTCCTGAAAACCACAATTGCAAAGGAATGAGCTTGTAACTTAATAAGCAATTAATAAGCCTAATCGAGCTTGTATATATTTACTATTTTATCCTTTTATTTTAATATAATTATAAAAATATCTTATTGAATCGAGTTGAGTTCGAACTTGAGTCGATGTTGAATATTTTAAAATATATATATTTTACAATTTGAAAAATTTTATATAATTAATCGAGTCAAGCCGAGTCGATTTCAAATATATGAATTATTTAATCGAGTCGACCTCGAACTTTAAAAAAGAAAGCTCAATTGAGTTTGAGTCAAGTTTGAACTTTGAATTTACGAGTTGAATCGAACTCAAACTTGATAATGTGCCAACTCGATTACTCCCCTAAATAGATGTAAAGACAAAAAGATTAAAGCATTTATCGTCTTGTTAATATATTAAGCGAGATTTTTTTTATCATTATAAAAAATACCTCTAATAAGTTTTTTATTTATGATAAAAATTTTAGTATATTATCCTTTCAAATAAACAATAATACCACAAAAAATTTATAATCATTCTTTCACAACAATTAATTTAAAAAAATTAATTTCAATTCTTTTAAATAAACAGTGCGTAAATTACTATTTACCCCCTCTATTTTATCATATTGTACTATTTCATTCCTAACATTTCAAAAATATATTTGTTCATTTTTTTATTTTACAATATTATACTATCTACCCCTTCCGTTAGTTTTTCCATTAAAATTTCCGTTAATTGATGTAAAATTACTAAAATAGCCTTTAGTATTAAACTTAATTACAATTTACATTCTCTATTTAACTCTATTATACTATTTGCCCATCAGCATTAAAAGTTATATTTTTCATCATAATACTAATTTTTATCAATATTTATATTAAGACTATTATTAATTACTTATAAAATTATGATTATACTATTTAAGAAAATAAAAATACCTAATTTTAATTTGCCCAAATTTTTAGTAATTACTAATTAATTATTTTTAATCTTAAATATCTCCATTTAAATATTAACTTGAAATATTTATGTTACATAAAAAAATTTAGTCAAGTATAAATACTTTTTGAGCTTTAAAATTTATTTATTTTATTTGAATTATTAGTTTAATCTATTAGGTTTATTGATTAAATTAATTGAAATTAATTTTATTATGATTGAACCACTTTTTAAATTAGATGATATTTTGAATATTTATACATATTTTTCAATAATTTCAATAAAAATTTTGATAAAAAGAGTAAAAATATAATAGAGAAAAAAATAAAAATATATATTTTCAAATTTCAAGGGTAAGTAGTATAATATGATAAACTAGAGGGGGTAAACAGTAATTATTTCTAATTAAACTACAATCCACTGGAGGGTATAATTATAATTTTATGTCAATTAGTGATAATTTTAACGGAAATACTGACAGAAGGGGAAATAGTATAATATTGAAAAAAGAAAAGATGAACAAATATATTTTTAAAATGTTAAGGATGAAGTAGAATAATATGGTAAAATAGAGGAGGTAATTTATAATTTACCCACAAACAATGCCACAAAATTTTATAATCATTCCTTCATAATAATTAATTCAAAAAAATAAAATCCAAGAAAAATTGACGCAAGAGTTGAAGTTGAAGCCAGCCAGCCCAACATAGTCACGTGCTTTTCCTTTGGCAATTTATAGGCCAGAAGCTGTTCCTTTTTTTTTCCCTTACAAGTTCCATATTTTGGGACTATTTTTAAAATGAGACCTAATATTATCAGAAGGAAGAGGGGACAATTAGTTATTAGTTGTTAGTTGTTAGAAATTAGTATATTTTGAAAACCATTTTTATGAGCCACCACTATAAAGTGAGATTTTATATACCTAGTGTGAGAAAGAGGAATTGAATCTAAAATATCTCTGTTGCTCTCTAGCCCTTGCAATTGAATTTTTGAGCGTGCCAGGTGTGTGAGGTACACCAACCTAGGGATCTGACCTCTATCAGAGACTTTCAGTGTAAGCTAAGGGACCTAAGCCTACTGGGTTCTTAAACCAACTGCAAATTGAATAATAGTTGGGTTTAATA
>CATIWO010365775.1:0-10729 GCA_949673435.1 Macaranga tanarius | reverse complement strand
AGTGGCAAATCTATGCAAATACAGATGGTAAAGTGGCAAATTCATGCAAGTACAAGTATTTATATAATAGACAACAGATAAATTGAGGTGTTAAGTTGGTAAAATTGGAAGTACAAGACGTAAAAATCACATATTCATATATATATATATATTAAGAGTAGAAATTTGTCAATTTAAATCCCTTCTTAAAAATATTTTTATCAAAATAACACTCGAACTTTTAATTTAATCAATAAAAAAAATACGGGTCATTATAATTTTCCTTCTTCTTTTTTATTTTATTAATTTTTTTGGGCCATGAATCTTTTAAAAATAGGTTTGAGTTGGCTTTTTTTTATTTGGGCCATTACTTGATTTAGTGGGCTCATCCTTGTTCAATCTTTTTATCATCGGAATTTTTTTGATTTCGGGATGGGCCGAAACCGGACGTTAACAGTTTACCCCCTACTTTTTTAAAAATCGAGATGCAAGTAATGTAATATGATTTATGAAAAAGCACAAATGCAAACAATAAAAAGGATACATATTTTTAGTGCCAATCTTCGGAGCCAGATTTGTGTGAAAGAATATTTGGATTTTCAGAGCCATATGTTCGAAAAAAAGATTTTAATTTTTACAATTAGATGCCCGAAAGAAGATTTTGATTTAGTTAGTCAACCTTTATATTCTAAATTAAGAGGATTTCAATAAGAGAAAATAGTCTCATGTCGTCAGCCTTGACATACAAATTAAGAGATTAGAGACTTTCTACTAAAATTTTTCATCCGTCACTCTCAGAGTTAACTATCCAAAAGAACATCTTAAATCATTTTTATCAACCTTAATGTCCAAAATCAAGAGGTTTTTGAAAAAACTTAAACCGTCAACCTTAATGTACAAAATCAAGAGGTTTTTTATAAAAGAAAATAGTAATTTTGTGTTAAAATATTTATGAGATAAAATCTTTATAGCCACTTCAGGCTTAGGCAAGGGCAAAAATGTGCCGTACAACCATTTGTTACGTCAGGCGAGAGTAAGTGCAATGAGCCATATAGCCATATGTGGCATTAGGTAAGAACAATTGAAGTGTGCCATATAGCCTCTAGGGCATCATGCGAGATCAACTAAAGTGTGTCATATAGCCTCTAGGGCATTAGGCATGGTTAACTGAGATACACCGTATAGCCATCTAGGCACTAGACGAGGTAAAGTAAAAGTTCCATATAGCCACTTTGGGCATCAGACAAGATTAATGAAAATAAACCATATAGGCATCTAGGCATCAGGCGAGGATGTCATTTCTTGAAAGACTTCATAGTGCCGCTGTTATCTTTTTAAAAACATATTTCTCAAACAATAAAGCTAATGCATGCATAATCATGATCTTTCAAAGCTTTTAAAAGTGATGTTGATAACACAACCTCATGTGATATGGATGTTATCCTAATGTGTGTATATATGAGATTCAAAAAAGTAATTTACAAAATAATTTAATGTATGCATGAACTGCTAGTTACAGAAATAAGCAGTTTTGAATAACTTTATACGCATTAACTAGCCAATTGCCTTTTCCAGTTTAGAGATGATCTTCAGAAATTAGTCCTCCTTCCATCAAAATATCCAATTTTAAAAATTGAGTCTATTAGAGATTACTATTAAGACCAATATTACTTTATGAAAATAAAAATTAGGACCCTTAATGATTAGACTACGACAATAATAACAACAACTGCCCTTTTGCTTAGTTGCGCTTTACTTAACTATTGTAGAACTATCGTGATCATGTTTGATGTGAATAAGATACTCTATTTGCCCCCTAGTGAGAGACTCTATCACTCTTAAAGCTCACATGATTGTCCTTTAGATTGAAATTATAATCAATTTTTATTTTATATTCCCTCTTTTGCCTGGATTGCCTTCTTTTAAGAGTTTTCAAACTTAGCTGAATTTTTTTACATTTATTTTCTCTCTTTTGCCTAGATCACCCCTTTTGGGGGTTTTCAACCTACCTGTGTGGTTATAAAATCATACTGATGACTAGCTGATGTTTTCATCATGGGTGCTGCTAGTTTGCTTAATGCTCTTACAATCGATTGCCTAATGTCTATGTTGCCACTTTAGCTGTCGATCATTTGATGTTCTTGCTATTAGTTTTAAGGGTTTCTGCCATTTATATTGCTAAGCATTTCAAAAAGTCCATGTCTGACACTTCATGTGCTAATATCATATCAATCATACCTATTTTATTTGATTATACATTTGTTATAACTAAGTACTACTACATTATGCTTGTTATTCATCAGCTCTTTATGGGTTTTCTAACCAACTAATTTTCAGCTTATAATTGATAAGGATTTTTATTTTGGAACTTCAAGATTATTAAAGATGGGCATTGGGAGAGAAATTTTCAAGGGTTGTACAAGGATTGACTTTTTCAAATATGGGTGGCATCGGTAAATGGTGGTATAAATAAGGATTTTTCCTCTCTTCTTCATCTTCTTTCTCCTCCTTCATCTTTCTTTTTATTTTTCTTTTCCTTTTTCTTTTCTTCTTTTTTTCCTTTTTCTTTTTCACCCCTTTTTTGGTGGATATGGTTAATTCATTTTATACAGAGGAAAAGGTGATATTTTTAATGTTTGAATGAAAATTAAAAGTTGATTAGTCGATTCCAATGTTTAGCCTCATTTATTTCATTTTTTGGGGTAATCTCTCTCATTCAAGCATAATATAACATGCACAGTCATAACAAATTCATAATCATATAAATTAGGTAATCTGACATTTATTAGCACAAAATTAAAATGCTGCAGTAAAAATACTTGTTTTAAGTTATTAGTCCCATAAGAGACAACAACTAGAATCATTCATAAGTATTCAGCTTCAATCTTCACTCTAAAGCAATACAACTCTTCAAAGTTTCTTATACCCATGTCCTTCAACCTATTAGCCAGAGGTGGAATGCAGTCTTTTACGATTATGAGTAGTTGATATGCTTCTGCAGGCGTATGCTTCATTTGGGCCAGCTTTCCCCTCTATCTAGTTAGGAAGCTCGTGAAGGATTCATTAGGTCTTTGCTTTATATTTTGTGATTCTTGAAGAGAAACTTCAAATTCAAAATTTAGCCTGTATTGCTTGATAAAGGCTGAACACAACTCCTTCCAATCTTGCTAAACATGTGCATCTAGAGTATAGTACCATCTAACAGAAGCTCCTGTCAATGACATTGAAAATTATTTAACAATTTATGCCTTGGTCAATCTAGTGAGCTTCATGAAGGTAATGTACTCTCGGAGATGAAGGTGAGAATCTTCAGTCCTATCGTACTTCTTAATATCTAAAAATTTAAACTTTGGGGGTAATGGTTTCTCTTCCTCCAAATTCAAGTTAGTAAAGTCATAGTGGAGCCTATTCTTCTGCATTATAATCCATGCCTGATCCATCTGCTTTTTCATGTCTTTCATGCATTCTGGTTTAACTGGATCTCCTATTACTTTCAATTTTTCTTTAAGTGGCTCGCTAATAATAGTCCTAGTTTCAAAGTCTTCTTCATCAATAGGCCTCTTTTCTGCTACCTTAGCAACCATGTCTCTGAACATTTATTGCATCTCATCCTTGATTTTATTTAAAATTTCTCGCTTGAAAGATTTAACATCAGAATTGGAGGGTCCTGACATTCTACTCCCTTATGATGTGGTCTCAACTAATTGGTTTGATGCTTAATGTTGGTAGACCAAATTACCCTTGATTTACTTCCAAACAAAAAGAGACTTTTAGCTATAATAATAGATTTTAAAAAGAAAAAATGAGTGACTTGCATGAATGAAATATAGGTTATTTACACTTATTTATAATAAAAAAGAATATAAATAAGTCATAAAAGTGAACCTTCCAACCTTATCCCTCTCGCACTCATATTAAATAACGAGTCTCTTATCCTACAATTTTAGGTCTGGTTTTTTATTATCATCAGGGGATAATAAAACTGATTTATATACAAATCTCTCGAGATGATTATAATAAAAAGTACCAAATCTTGTAAATAAAATCAAAGTTCAATAAAACGGGCCATGGTAGGAGGGTAGGGCCCAGGCTAAAATAGTTCATCATTAGTGGATCTGGACTTTATAAATAAGACTACTATAAGGCATCAAACACATGAATTTTAGGAAAATTCTAAGAGAAACTGCTAAGTCACTGCATCAACTGAGTCTTGGGTAAGGTCAAAGGCACCCATAGCTTCATGCTTTCTTTCCATCTCCCCATTCAAGGGTCCAAACGACGTACTCAATTGTATTATGCTATAAGTGATAATAATCATATATACTACCATCATATTTGAATGAAACATAAGCAATAATACAATGACTATTGTCGGGTTATTCGGGACTAAGTGTACAATATGTACATAGGTGTTGTGAATGTAAAAGAAATAACTAAATAATTAAAAATAATAAAACATAAAAACTGGAATCAGTTTCTCTATCCCTAGTGGAGTCGCCATTATAGGTGGCGGGATTCTGTACACACTTTAATGTTTAGAGACCATGGCACTGTGCAGGCTCAAGGCCCACTAGAAAATACAAATTTGGATCTGTTATGGGCTTAATTTGAAAATGGAGTCACCACTTTAGTGAAATTCAGGACACACAGTACATCAACTGGATCCCACAGAGAGGCCCATCAACCATCCTCAGAGATTGGGTCCGAAAACTGGATATGGACTTTTTGAATGCCCACTCGACCTTTCGATCGATCTCCATTTGTGTTTTGTATTTTATTATGTTTAATTATTTAATTATTTTTTAATTACATGTGAATATGCACTTGCCTCCAAATAAATTCCAATTTTATAATTTAGTCCAAGTTTAAAAGTTATTCCATTTTTATGCTATTAAGTCTAATTCATGATATTCACCATACCACAACTATTCATCCATTCATCCACAAAATAGTAGTAAATAAAATAGAATAAATAAATAAATAAATGCGTGCAAAGAAAAAGAAAAGGAGAAATGAATTACAACTCAATATCATGCAAAGTAGTAATTAAAATATAATTCACAAAATAATAAAATTAACTATGGGTCCATGATTAAGCCCAGTGAACTATTTCTATTAAATACCTACAAAATAAAATGTTAGACCCACAAACAATAATAAACAATAAAAAGCATGTTAGAATGACATAAAAATATTATGAATATAATAATAACTATTGTAAATTACACAATCTAATTATCACAAAAGGAACAAGAAATATTTAAAGATGAAATTAAAACCAAACAACCTATATTACAAATTCTACCAATTAAATTACTCAACAATTAATAATTCCAAAATATTACTTACTAAATTTATTAAAATTACTTCTTGAAACTAAAAAAAAATATTGAAACTAAATCTAAAATTAATTAAAATATTTTACAATATCAAATAACTTAATTTTATTAAATTAATTAAAGAACAAATAATTATTTAATCTATATATATATTCCTAGTTAATATAATCAACATTAATGCATAGTAAAAAAAATAGAAATAAATAAAGATATTGCACAAAAAAGTACAGAAAAATAAAAATCAATAACCAAAATTAAAAATAACACAATGAAATAAATAAAAAGGAAATGAACAAAAAAAACAATAGAATGAAAACAAATTAAAAAACAAACAAAAATAAAAATTAGAGAAGGGCAACAGTATTGCAATAAAAATTGAAACAAAGCAAAAAAAACAAATAAATGTAAGACCAATAGTGCCATGCTGAAAAAAAAAACAATTACTCTTAAGAAAAGGACGACAGGTGCCTTGCACAAATTATTTTTTTTTATATTATATCTTTAGTTCTATATATACTATAATATTATAATTAACATAATTAATTAAAAATATTATAAAAATAATTTTATATAAAATACAAAATAGATAAATGACACACAAAAATAGGAATAGTGAATTATATTTAAGAAGAAAAGTAAATAAAATCAAAACAAAAATAAAAATAAAAAGAAAATTAAATTAAAAAAATTTGGTAAAAAATAAATAAAATTAAAAATAATTATCACCCTCGTATTATGTATACGAAAGGATAGCCAAGAAGCCCACTTCAAAATAATGTCACCAATTAAAAACTGACCCTGTAGGTTTTGGAAAAAAAAAAATATTAAGTAATTGTCTATCTCCAAAAAAAACTCTCTTCTTACTGGTTTTTTCCCTCCCTCTCAAAAAAAAATTATCCTTTTTTTATCCAAAAAGTTGTCCCCCTCCTAAAAGCTTCTCTCTGCTTCTCCTTCCCCCACATCCCCCTCTTTTTTTTTTTCTTCCAAAAAAGTGCCCCTTTTCCCACCACTTTCCCCTTTTTTAAACGTCTTCCTTATCCCTAAAATATCTTCCATTTTTTTTACTCCTCCACTCTTAGCTAACGTCTTTTTTTCCACTCCCCATGTTTTTCCTTCTTCTTTTTTATTTTATTTTTGCTATTATTATTTTTTTTTTTTGGACCAAGGGTCCATTAAAAATGGATTTGGTTGACATTTTCTATTTGGGTCATTACTTGATTTAGTAGGCTCATCCTTGTTTGGCTTTTTTATTATCAGAATTTTTCTGATTTCGGGGTGGACTGGACCCGAACGTTAATAGTTTACCCTCAACTTTTTCAAAAATTGAGATGCAAGCAATGTAATGAGATTTATGAAAAAGCAGAGATGCAAACAATAAAAAGGATACAGATTTTTAGTGCCAATATTTGGAGCCAAATGTTTGAGAAAAAAATTTTAATTTTTAGAGCTAGATGTCTGAAAGAATATTTTAATTTTTACAACCAGATGCATGAAAGAAGATTTTGATTTAGTTCCGTCAACCATGATATTCAAAATTAAGAGGATTTTAATCAAAGAAAATAGTCTTGTCCTGCCAACCTTGATGTTTAGAGATTTTCTACTAAAGTTTTCGTCCGTCACCCTCGAAGTCAACTATTCAAGAGGATATCATAAACCATTTTCCATCAGCCTTGATGTTCAAAATCAAGAGGTTTTTGAAAAAACTTAAACCATCAACCTTGATGTATAAAATTAAGAGATTTTCCATAAATGAAAATAGTAATTTTGTATTAAAATTTTTAGGAGATAAAAGCCTTATAGCTACTTTAGACGTTAGGCGAGAGCAAAAATGTGTCGTATAGCCATTTGTGGCATCAGGATAGAGCAAATACAATGAGCTATATAACCATAAATGGCTTTAGACGAGAACAACTGAAGTGCGCCATATAGCCTCTGGAGCGTCAATCATGATCAATTAAAGTGTGCCATATAGCCTCTAAAGCGTCAGGTAAGGTTAACTGAGATACACGGTATAGCCATCTAGGCACTAGGAGAGGTAAAGTAAAAGTTCCATATAGCCACTTCGGGCATCAGACAAGGTTATGAAAATATGTTGTATAGCTATCTAGGCATCATGCAAGGATGTCATTTCTTAAAAGACTTTATAGTGCTGCTGTTATCTTTTAGAAAACATATTTTTACAAACAACAGAGTTGATGTATGTATAATCATGATCTTTCAAAATTTTAAAAATGACGTTAATAACATAACCTCATATGATAAGGACATTATCCTAATATGTGTATGCATGAGATTCAAAAAAATTAATTTTGCAAAATAATTTAATGTATGCATGAATTGCTAGTTAGAGAAACAAGCGGTATTGAATGACTTTATATGCATCGACTAGCCAATTGGTTTTTCTATTTAGAGCTCATCTTTGGAAATTGGTCCTTCCATTAAAACATCCAATTTTGAAAATTGAGTATATCAGAGACTACTATTGAGACCAATATTACAATATGGAAATAAAAATTGGCACTCTTAATGATTAGATTAGGATGATAACCATAACAAATGCCCCTCTCCTTGGTTGTGCTTTACTTAGCAATTGCAGGACTGTCGTGATCATGCTTGATGTGAATAAGACACTTCATTTACCTTCTAGTAAGAGACTCTCTCACTCTTGAAGCTCACATGATTGTCCTTCAAATTGAAATTATAATTAATTTTTATTTTATATTTCCTCTTTTGCCTAAGTTTTCCTCTTTTAAGTATTTTTGAACTTAGCTAGATCTTTTCTATTTTCATTTATTTTCCCATTGTTTTTGCCTAGATTGCCCCTTCTTGAGGATTTCAACCTAGCTAGGTCATTACAAAATCATACTGATGGCCAGCCAATTTTTAATCATGGGTGTTGCTAGTCTGAATAATGCTCTCACAACTGATTTCTTAGTGTCTGTGTTTCCACTTTCGTTGTCGATCATTTGCTGTTCTTACTACTGGTTTTGAGCATTTTTGCCATTTATGTTGCTGAGTATTTTAAAAAGTCTGTGTTTGATATTTCGTGTGTACCCATTTTATCTGATTACTCATTTGTTATAAATAGGCACACTAAATTATACTTGTTATTGATTAGCCCTTTATGAATTTTTTGGCCAACTATTTTTCAGCTCACAATTGGTAGAGGCTTTTATTTTGAAACTTCGAGATTAGTGAAAATGGGTATTGGGAGAGAAATTTTTAAGGGTTGCACAAGGATTGACTTTTTTAAAGATGGGTGGCATCGATAGATGGTGGTATAAACAAGGATTTTTCTTCTCATCTTCATCTTCATTCTCCTCTTTCCTCTTCCTTTTTATTTTTTATTTTCCTTTTTTCTCTTCTTGTTTTTCCTTTTTTTCTTTTTTCTTTTTCTTTTTCACCCTTCTTTTTAGTGGATATGGTTAATTCATTTTATATAAATAAAAAGGTAAGATTTGTAATGTCTGAATGAAAATTGAAAGTTGATTAGTCAGTTTCGATGTTTAGCCTCTTTTATTTATTTTTTGGGGTAATCTCTCTCTTATTTAAGTATAACATAATATACATAATCATAACAAATTTATAATCATATAAATTAAGCAATCCGACATTTATTAGCACAAAATTAAAATGTTGTAGTAAAAACACTTGTTCTAAGTTATTACAAGCATGAGAGACAATAACTAGAATCATTCATAAGTATTCAGCTTCAGGTCAGCTTCGATCTCCACTCTAAAGCGATACAGTTCTTTAAAGTTTCTTATGCCTATGTTCTTCAACCTATTAGATAGAGGTAGAATGCAGGCTTTTGCAACTTTAAGTAGTTGATCTGATTCTATAGGCCTATGCTTCATCTAGGCCAGCTTTTCTCTCTATCTAGTTAAGAAGCTTGTAAAAGATTCATTAGGTTTTTGCTTTGTATTTTGTAATTCTTGAAGGGGGACTTCAAATTGAGAATTTAGCCTATACTACTTGATGAAGGCTGAACACAACTCTTTCCAATCTTGTTGATCATATGCATCTATAGTATGGTACCATCTAATAGTATCTCCTATCAACGACATCAAAAATTATTTGACAATTTGTGCCTTGGTCAATCTAGTGGGCTTCATGAAGGTAATGTACTGCCAGAGATGAAAGTGAGGATCTTCAATCCCGTCGTACTTCTTAATGTTTGAAAATTTAAAATTCGGGGGCAATGGTTCCCTTTCCTCCAGATTTATGTTGGCAAAGTCATGGTAGAGCCTATTCTTCTACATTGTGGTCCACAGCTGATTCATCTGCTTTTTTATATCTTTCATCCATTCTGGCTCAACCGGTTCTCCGGTTGCTTTCATTTTTTTAAGTGGCTCACTAACAATGGTCCTAGTTTTAAAATCTTTTTTATCAACAGGCCTCTTTCTTGCTACCTTAGCACCTATGTCTCTAAATATTTATTGCATCTCATCCCTGATTTTTGTCAAAATTATTTGCTTGAAAGATTCAACATCCAAATTAAAAGGGTCTTGACATTCTGCTCCCTTGTGGTGTGGTCTTAACTGATTAGTTGCATGCTTGATGTTGGTATACCAAATTACTCTTGATTTACTTCCAAATAAAAAGAGACTTTTGGCTGTAATAATGGATTTTAAAAATAAAAAATGAGTGATATGTATGCATAAAATGTAGGTTATTTACAATTATTTACAATTAATAAGAACACAAACAAGTCACAAATGCGAACCTTCCAACCTTATCCCTCCCGCACTCATATTCCATACACTACAAGAAAATAACGAAATGGAAACGGAAAATAGAAACGGAATTTTCCGTTTCAAAATTTTAAAACAGAATTGCAACGGATTTGAAATGAAAATTTTAAATTGCTACGAAATTTTAGAAACGGAATAAAAATTCTTTGCTAAATGAATTGGCGACGGAATTAGAAAGGGACAACTACTCCATCGTGAAATTATTGCGGGAACGTTGGCGTGAACATATTGAATGGGAAATAGCGACGGAATTTTTCGTTTCTAATTAGCGACGGAATAATTTCGTAGCTAAATAGCGACGAACAATCAATCCGTTTCTATTTATACGTTTTAGCGACGGAATTTTCCGTTTCTAAAAAAATACGAAATTTATTATTATAAGTAACAAAATTTTCTTAAAAACTTTTAGCGACGGAATTCGGTTCCGTTGCTAATTTTAGCGACATAATTCGGTTCCGTTGCTAATTTTAGCGATGGAATTCGGTTCCGTTGTTAATTTCGTTTCAATTTTTGCTATTTTTTAAAAAATATCAATAAATAAATTTTAAATTATATTTTTATATTTTCTAATTAATTATCTAATAAAATATTATTAAAATTATTATAATATTTTGTAAGAGAGCATATATACTTAGTTACAAAAGTTATTGCATGTAT
>CATIWO010365574.1:0-10245 GCA_949673435.1 Macaranga tanarius | reverse complement strand
TTTTTTTTTTGGAAACTGGAATAAAATTAATTGATTTAAATTGAGGCACATGACATTTTGATATTCTAAGTTGTAATAGTGATAATTTTAAAAATTAAATTATTGAAAGCTTCTATTCTTCTTTTTGAACAAGTGCGAACTTAATTATTCTCCCCCATTATCTATTATTCTTTATTGTTGTTGTCCACCAAAATACGATAAATTCAACGGATCTTCAATCATCATCAACCCAACATCACCGTAACTTTTCCCTTCGCAATCAGTTTTGTTCTTGTCCATTACCATAATTTTTTTCTTTGCAATTAGTTTCCATCATTTTAGAAGTTTATTATTAGGGAAAATCATCAGCTTTATTATAAATTTTAGGCTAATTATTAATTAAGTATTTTCAGATAATTTTTAATTTTTCCATCAATTTCTATACGTACATAAAAATATGGACTTATTTGTTTAATATTTTTTTAAAAAATCTAAATAAAATTTTGATAACTAAAAAGATATAAATTAAAATTTTGTAACCAAATTGTAATTAAGTACAACGTTATTGAACATTTGTACAATTTAACCTTAAATTATGTGTTGTTTAAGATAATTGTGTAAAAACTTTTAAAAGATTTTAGGAAATTTATTTTTGGCGAAAATTTTGGATAAAAAATAATTAATATTTTCTTTGCTTTAATTAAATTAAATAAATATATTTTTAAAATATATTTTTTTATTAATTTGATGCAACTTTTTTTCACAGGTCTAAAAATCCTAATTTGCAACAGTAAAAATTCAATATTTTGGGCCCTAAATCTTTGTAGCTTTCCATGTAAATCCAGACTTTAATTCAAGTTTTTTTATTTATAAAAACATCAAATAATCTAAATATTGGTAAATTATATAAAATAGTTATTTTTTTAAGTAAGATAAAAATTAATTTCAGACAAAACGTTGGAACTACTGAGCACTATTGAAGTAATTCCGAAAATGAATATTCTCTGTATCCGATCTAAAGTCGGAGAATTCAAAAAATAATTCTCCGGACTTGAAACGAAAATTTAAATCTTCATTTTCGAATTTTTGAAACAAATCCGGATGGAGTTTTGAAGCAAATCTTCATTTCAAAACGATTCAAAATAAAGACAAAATTTGGAGATTTTAACAAAACTACATGATAGTTTTGAAGAAAATTATATATTTTTCTCTTATTATTGTTTTATATATTTAAAACTAATAATTAATAATTTAAAAATAAAAATTATATTTTTACATTATATTAAATATATTATATCAATAATATTATTATCCTTGTTATAAATTTCATTTTTAAGTTTTATTTTGATATTTATATTTTATAATTGAACATATAAGGTAAGATAACTATAAATTTCATTATAAAAATTTTATTTACAATTTACAATTTTATTTTTTGATTTAAACATATATTGAAAATGGACTATAGAAAAAAATTTCATTAATGAGTGCATTTACTTTATTTCAAATAATAAATTGGTATTCAAAATTTCATATTATATGTTAAGTTAGCACTTAGTAATAGATTGTCTAAAAAAAATTATCTAGATATAATTAATTATTAAAATGATATAAAATTTCATTTATAACATATAATTCTAAACTTTTAATCTTATTAATTATTAATTATAAACTTTATAATACATCATTAGAAAAATAAAGATAATAATTACTTATAAAATTATTGAAATAAACAAATAAATATATAAACAAACACGAGCCCACACACATATATATATATAATTCTAGTAAATTATTAGTTATAGTTTTAGTTCTTCAGTTTGGCACAGTTTAGAATGATTTAGTTTGGTTCTCGGTTTGAAAAACTCATAATCTCCGGATTCGTCTCAATAAAAATTTTAGAAACAACTTGGTTCAGAAAAAGTCAAACGGTTAATGAAAATTTTTGGATCTAATTAATATTTTTGATTCAATTTTTTGAAACGGTTCGATTTTTCTGAGACCTCCCTCAGCCGCATGGCCGGCTCAAGAATAGTTGTGGCCCTAGGCAATTTTTTTAAAAAAATTTTCTTATATTTAAAATTATTAATTAATTATTATTATTTAGATATTAATTATTTTTAAAAATAAAACGCTATTAAAATTAACATAATATATTTTTATGCCTTAAAAAAATTAAAAGTTGAAAAAATTAAAATTATCTAACAAATAAATTGTTTTGAAAAATATGGAGATACAATAAGACGAAAAATTTAAGCATATAATGTTTTATTATTTTAAAATATTAATTTAAAATTTTTTATTTAAATTAGCAAAATATTAATTAAAATTAGCAAATATAGCCAATGATATGTTAAAAATATTTTCCATTTTTATTACTCTATTTATATTTTTCTTCAATTACGTACCATTGAATAAAATTTATTTTAAATAGCTAATAGTAATTAGTTGTAAAATGAATTTTATTTTTAGAATAAAATAAAATGACTATTTTTTTAAAAAATAGTAAAATTAAAACTTTATTTAAGAGATTTTTTACTAAAATTTACAAAAAAAAATAATTAAAAATTATATATATAGGGGCCTCATTTTTGTTGGGGGCCCTAGGCATAGGCCTTAATGGCCTATGCCTTGAGCCGCCCCTGCTCAGCCGTAGTTAGAACAATTCAAGTTATCGAAGATCCTTGTAGAGCCTATGCATTGGAACCAGAATTTAATTCTAGGCCTCGTTGCAATTGTGATATGAGCTGCGACATTTCTTCCCCGAAGGCTAAACTCAATTCCAAAGCCAAGTTACTGTTTGGATTCAAGCATCACCTACATCAAGTTTGGTAGCTTAGAAATTCTCCTAAGAATGCACAGGGACAGGGTGATTTGCAAGGCATGTCATCAACCCTTTCACTTCAAGTGCATGTTTCTATTCATATTTATTCTATAATAATAAACCAACTTGTTAAAAATAGAAATATCTATCCTATATTCTTTCACCCAATTTCAACAACTTAGTTAATTATGAGCCTCAGAAGCATTTTTCTCACTCTGCTCGTTGCCATTTTAGCAGTACTTGCATCAACAGCTATCGTTAATCCGAACCCTTCAGCATTTCTCAAACGAGCAGTGGTTAAAATTGGCTATACCATCTTTTCATCACCTATTATTGCATCCATATTCTCATGCAACATTGGACGTCGACACCACCACAATAAACACCCTGAAAAAGGCAAGGTAGTGAATATTTGTGACGATTTTCCACCTGATATTCCTCCCCCAAACACCAACACAACCTCTACTCTTTGTGTGGATCCCAACGGATGCTGTAATTTCACAACAGTGCAATCTGCTGTTGATGCTGTGGCAAATTTTAGCCAGAAAAGAACCATTATATGGATAAATTCTGGCATCTACTAGTAAGTCATTATTGTTTGCTGGTAAAACTTTATAAAAAATTGAACTGGGCACCTCTAATTGGTTTTCATTCTCCCATTACAACATTTGTGATTTGTTTTAATTTTTTTTTTATCTTTAAATCTCAATAAAAATATCTTCGTTTGCTCGATTATTTAATTTTAGCACAATTTGTACTTTAACTAAAATTGATAAAAATGAGTCGCTTAAAGAAAAAATAACCTGAAATGTCACATGTATTGTTTATTTTTTTAAAAAAAAATTTTTTGACTAAATTACAGCATACTAGAATTACAAATAATTGAACAAATTATACATATGTATGTACTTGCATGAAACTAATGTTTCCAACTTATTTTTTGTTTTAGCGAAAAAGTCATTGTTCCAAGAACCAAACAGAACATAACTTTTCAAGGACAAGGCTACACATCTACTGCTATTATATGGAATGACACCGCAAATTCTTCAGGTGGGACATTTTATAGTGGTTCCGTACAAGTCTTCTCCAACAACTTTATTGCCAAGAACATTAGCTTTATGGTGAGATCAATATTCTTCTACATATATCATATAGAGCCAGATATTTTGAGAGCTGGATTCAGCAATAGAGACCTCTTGATTACGGATACTTGTGCAATTTGAATGTAACTTGTATGTATTTTCATGCATGCATGTATGGTACCTACTATGGTAGAATGTTGCACCAATTCCACGGCCTGGGGATTTTGGAGCCCAAGCAGTGGCAATGAGAATATCTGGAGACCAAGCTGCATTCTGGGGTTGTGGATTCTTTGGAGCACAAGACACTCTTCATGATGATAGGGGCCGCCATTACTTTAAGGACTGCTATATCCAAGGTTCCATTGATTTCATCTTTGGAGATGCAAGGTCATTTTATGAGGTATACTTCTTTATTTCACCTTTGAGAATACTCTGCATGAATTGAGGGGAATATAAAGGGAAGAAAGGGAAATATGAGAGAAATTAGATTTTAAGTTATTTAGCTATTAAAAGTTAATAGAGAGGGTTGAGAATTGAAGGAGAATTATTCATTTCATTCTCCTTGTAGAAGGTGAAATTGATTACATATCAAATTGTGGTATAAAATATTTCAATTCCAAAACACATTGTAATTTAAAATTATAGTTTATTTTCAAACATTTCTCATTTTTTCCCTTTATTAATTATTTTAAAATTATTAAACACAATATTTATAGTTTTTATTCTCTTTCATTCCCTTTAAAAAAATATTTCCTTCTCTTCCCTCCATATGCCCTATGCAAAGGGTAGGGTAAGATTTTATGCGTCAAACTTTTGATCTCCTCATAGACATATATATTCAGCAGCATTCAAATTGATTAATCCAATTCTCTTTTTTTTTTTTTCAAATAAAATTTGTTAAAACAAAATTATAAAAAATCATAAATGTATAGATTTTTATATTCTAATTGGCCTTTTAAATGTCATTTAGAGGAGAACTAAGGTAATGTCACATGATTCCATTATACTCTGCTCAATTTAATTGTCATTATACGTGTTTACAATTAAAATGATGTATGTATAATTTGGAAGGAAATGATCAAATGGAAAACTTTTATCGAAGATAATTTAAAAAGCAATAGAATATCGTCATTATAAAAAAATTAAAAATCTTAATTCAATTTACTATTAATTTCAAAAGAAAAAGACCATACAAGTCATTTTTTAGAATATCTAATAATTATATAATTTAGATTACTATATTAATGAACAGTAAAAAACTATATATGTATTGTAGAGTTGCCAGTTAATTTCAATGGCAAACCCAGTAGCCCCTGGACAAAAAGTGATAAACGGAGCAGTGACTGCTCATGGTAGGACTTCAAAGGATGAGAACACTGGCTTTGCATTTGTCAACTGCACCTTAGGAGGAACAGGAAGAATATGGCTAGGTCGAGCATGGAGACCATTCTCTCGTGTTGTTTTCGCCTTCACATCTATGACAGATATCATTGCAGCTGAAGGTTGGAACGATTTCAATGATCTCACACGAGACCAGTATGCACCCTGCCTAGCCTAAGCTCAAAATAATTTTCTTTTTATTTACCAAAATACAATAAAACTAGTAATTCTTCACTTGTGTGATTGGTTTTTGGATGTAATGGATATTATGCAGGACTATTTTCTATGGAGAATACAATTGCTCAGGACCAGGATCCAATATGACACTGAGAGCACCTTATGTTCAAAGGCTAAATGACACTGACGCTTCTACCTTTCTTAATGTGTCTTTTATTGATGGCGATCAATGGTTGCAACCTCATAGTAATTAATGTCTAATCCTTTATTATGAACATTAATGTTATGGACTACGACTTGTACATACTTGTCTACTTATCATTATACACTGTTTATATAATATATATATATATATATATGGAAAAGGTAGATGTCTCGGGCAGGGCAAATCATAAATTTGCCCCCCTGTTTCAAGGGAAAAAAAAATTTTTAGGGGTAAAAAAGTAATTTTACATGTAAAATTACATTTTAACTCCCCAATTATACTGCCCCTGTAAAATGGGAGAACCAAACTAGTAATTTTCTCGGTCCGAGACAATCTCCAACCGAGATATGTATCATCTTCCATATATATATATATCTTAATACAATCATATATATATTTTTAAATATTTTGAATCCACAAGCAAATATCAAAAGAAAAAAATATTCTAGAAATATAATAAGACAGAATAGTAAGAAGTAACCATATTTTTTATAAACTATTAGCATTCAATATTTATTAAATTTTAACTAATTTAATTTAACTTAAATAAAACTATAAAAATGACAAAATTCTCTTAATAATTAATTTATTGTAGTCGTGTACGTTACGATTCAAATTTAAGAAATTGTTTTAATGATAACAGCCCTGCTAGCTCACGTAACTATTTAAGGCAACTTGTTTCATGCGATATTGTCTGCCACATCTTGAATTAAAAGGTTTATCGAAGAGAGAGAAGATCCACCTTCTGTGAGGGCTTTCCTGCTCTTTTCACTCATCTCTTTCACCTTTATCCTCACTTCACTATCATGTTCCATCACACGCCTTATTCCTCTCTCTATATCCTCAGCTTTCACAATTACTTCACTATCCTTCCTATAATTCAATGTAATTTCCACAGCCAATCCCGACTCTTTCACCGCCTGAAACGCATTGAACTGTTGCTCTGCGTACATCGGCCACGTCGCAATTGGAACACCATACCATATGCTCTCCAATGTAGAATTCCACCCACAGTGTGACACAAAGCCTCCTACTGCTGGGTGGGCCAAGATAGCTACTTGCGGAGCCCACCCAATGATCTTTCCAATTCCAGCAGTTCGATCTAGGAATCCTGCGGGCAACACGTCCTCTAGATTCTGATAATCATCTGGGGCTGCCATCCTTCCCGCTGCTGAAGGCCGCCGGAGGGACCATAAGAATCTATGCCCACTGTGCTCCAGTGCACGTGCAATCTCCTTCGCCTGATCCTCACGGAAACCTCCCATGCTCCCGAAGCACAAGAATACTACGGATGATAGAGGCTGATCATCAAGCCACTCCATCATTTCTTTGCTTTCATCGGACCCCACATCATCGATAGCCTTTAGATTCAAAATTGGTCCCACTGGATAGACAGGAGGAGATTTAATTTTCCCGTCAGAAAAGGCGTTAAGAGCAGCAGATTCTAGCTCCATGAACGTATTCACAATAATACCCTTAGCTTCTCTCAGCCTTCTTGAGATGGCAAGAAAAGTAGACGACCACTCTTTCTCTAACACAGGGGATGGCAAAAGCTTAGCTGGAAGTGGGTTAACAAAACTCGGCAGCGCTAACTCATCGTCGGAGTCCTTGAACTGAGTGAGGTCGACCCCCTGCTCATCATGGAGAAGCTGAAGCTGAAGCCAACAGCCAAGAAAAGTAGCATTTGAAGTAAAGAAAATATAAGATGGAACGCCAAATTCATTGGCCACATCCATAACAGGGGTGCAGAACATATCAAGAACAAATCCAGCAAGCGATGACTTGTTGTCCGGAGAAGCGAGTTTCTTCGAGACAACTTCTTTGATACGAGGGTTATTTTTCTCGATAAAAGTGGGGGTCATTGACCCAGACTCTTCATCGGGGAGGCTTATGAAATGGAGACGATCGCATGCAGCGAGAGAATCAATGCACTTGGAGACCTTAGTGTCGGAAGCTCTCTTTATAATAACGATAGTTATAGAAAGACGGGCATCTCGGTCAAGGAGAAGCTTTGCGGCCTCTGCCATTGATGAAAGATGACCGACCCCTGGGGAGGGGACGAACACAAGCTCTGGATTCTTCATGAATTAGTTATTGGACACGAAAGGTAAGAGACGTACGTGAGCAGGAGGGGTGGGTAGGTATATATAAGAAGCAGTGGCGAGGTTGATACAAACAAAAAGAAGTTTTGGAGCCCAAGCAGGAAACTACGTCATGGCTTTGCTGGTTAGAAAATTTAATATTCACAAACTTTCTTTTCGGTTTTTTTTTTTTTTTTTTTTTTAAAATTTAAACCCAAATTTCCGAGTGATTGGAGTCTTATTTGCAGAGAAGTTTCTCCACCATATTAAACATCACTGGCCTTTTATCAAAAATTTGGGCGATGCAGATGTCCACCTACGTTGACTGACTTATCGTTAACGACCGAGTGTAGTGGTGGGCGGATATACTTTGGTTCCAAATATCAACGTAAGTTGATCGAGGATCTTAAGGTCCCAGTGTCTAGACTAAACCATTTAATATAAGTTTGATTGTTACTTTTATTTTTGTTGGAATATGAATACGGGTCATCCATCATCATGAGTTGATCCGATCTAATTTATTAAATTTTTTTAAAAAAAAGTAAATTACTTTCAATATTACAGAAGACGGTACTCTTATAAAAAGGATAAAAAAAAATAACTTAAAAAAGGCGGCAATACAAATACAGAAACTAAAGAAAAAGACTCTGTAAAATCTTCCTATATCAATAGACTAAACTAAAGTATATAGGGCTGTGAAAGTAAAATGTTTTTCCATTGTATCTAGTGTTAATAATTCAATCTACTTGTGAAATCATCAAGAGGTAAATAATCTAAATTTAATTTAATTTTTAATTTCATAATTTTAACAATTTTTTATTAGGTAAATATTGAAAGTGTAAAATATATTTCATATATACAAAATATTATTTTAGACTTTAACATTATATACACATATACACGTACTTATTTATATGAAAATTACAGATATTATATATGTTTGTTACTATCTTTTTGAACAGATATAGGGTGTTACTGTGCAATTATAAAAATATAAATCATTATTTCATAGTTCAATTTAAAAATATAAACGGTCGATACACAGTTTAACTAATTTACAAAAATATAAACTATTATTTAATTGTTTAATATAGAGATTTGTTAAAATTGTACCACATTAGACCATGAACATGTTGCGAAATAAAATCCCAATCAACCAAAAAAAGAGACCAAACAAAAAAGGTAGGGAAATTCTTACCCTTACATAAGATTTATAATGATTATTTTATTGTCGAATGAGTAGCTCAAGTGTCAAAATATGTGGATATATATTATAAAAATTAATTATTTCATCTAAATGTTCAATAATTATAATAATAATTTTATTTTTATCAATAAGTGAAAAATATTTATATGATGTATTTTTTAATTCTACTATTAAATATAATACAACTCATATACATAAAATTCTTCCAAAAAAAATAACAGGTAACTATTTTTTTCTAAAAATTTAATTTTTAGATAACATTGTAAATTAATTGTTTCAATTCCTCTCTATCTCTTCACCCCGCCATCTTCACTTGCGTGATTGATTTTTCAATGTAATATTGGACATTGTGCAGGACTATTCTCAATGGAAAATACAATTGCTCGGTGCCAGGATCCAATATGACACTACGAGCACGTTCAAAGGCTAAATGACACCGAGCCTTGGACCTTTCTTAACGTGTCTTTTATTGATGGCGATCAATGATTGCAACCTTATAATAAATTAAGAGATAAATAAAAAAAATACTAGGGATCAGGTGTATTTTTATTTAGGAAAATGGCGATACCAATTATTGTCTCGCAGGAGAGGACAAATACCATTTTATCTATTTTTTTTATTATAAATAATTAAATAATTAAATAAATAATTAAAAAAATAAAATTATAATTTATGGATTTGTAAATTATAATATGACGGATTCACCCAATTTGTTTTTAGATTTTAGATTTTGTCAATTTATTTAATTAAATAATTAAAATATATATTTTTTTATTATTAAATAATTTGTATATTATACAAAAATAAATAAATAAATATATTATATTATATGAATTTGTAAATTATGACACGACGGGTTCACCCAGTTCTTTTTTAGATTTTAGATTTTGTTAATTTATTTAATTAAATAATTAAAATATATATTTATTATTAATTAAATAAGAATATAATGATAATTTTGGGGGAAAAGACATTTTGTCTTTTCCCCCTAAAGTGCTGAGAGATGGAACTGTAAAAAGATATCTATCAGCTTCCTTTTATTTATATGTCTGTGATTTTTTTGTGACATTTAGAGATATATGGTTTTATTTTCTAACACTTTAATATCCTCTCAACTAATATTGTCATTATTTTATAATAAAATATTAATATAATACTATCTTTCACTAATAAAAATATTTTACATGTGATTTACCATCAATATGATTATTTAGATACTTTTAGAAATATCATAAATTTATTTTAAAAATTATTTATTTTTATTCCTAATAAAATAAAAAAATACATCTTATTTTTATTTTTTGTAAATT
>CATIWO010365573.1:0-16033 GCA_949673435.1 Macaranga tanarius | reverse complement strand
AATTGTTTTTCATATTTGAATGAATTGATAAATTCTTGAATAATGAATGTGCATGGTATCTATAAATAGGTATTTATACTATTATGGATTATATAATTTAAGTATGTGTATGGTTTGTTTGAGGCCACGTGTTGCGGGTTTCACATTTACTCTACACTAGCTCACACACATATACACAAAAAAAATTAAATATACACAATATATATTAGCTAATCAAACTCCTCTATTTTAGCCTCCAAAGTCTCATTTCATAATTACTTCTTAAGTAATTATCTCCAAATATAATCATAATAATAATAATAATAATAATAATAGATATATAACTAATATCACCAAATATCCATAAAACTCCTTAATGCCAAAAGCAATTGCACAATACTCCTCTTAACTTTATATTGCTACAACCAATTCCAAACTCACCTTTCCAATTTAGTCCCTCTCTACAACCACATGCTCAAGTTCAACTTATACTAGGTCCACTATCACATATGCTATACACAATACATACGTCATACACACGTGCGCTAAAGGGTGGGTGTTACATCATAATAATTTATCCCAATAGAGCATTCCACTATTTTTTGGCTCAACGCATTCGCTACCACATTTGCTTTCCCTGGGTGATTCTCAATCGCACAATCATAATCTTTCAACAGTTATATCCATCTTTGTTACCTCAAGTTCAGTTCTTTCTATGTAGGAATGTACTTCAAACTTTTGTAGTCCGTAAAGATTGAAAATGCCTCCCCGTAGAGATAATGTCACCAAGTCTTTAATGCATGCACAATTGCGGCCAATTCTAAATCATACATCGGGTAATTCATCTCGTGTGGTCTCAATTGCCTAGATGCGTAGGCTATCACCCTTCTAGTTTGTATGAGTACACATCCTAATCCTTGCCTTAAAGCATCGGTATACACTACGTAACCTCCAATTCCAGTTGGTAAAGCAAGTACAGGAGTAGTGATGAGGGCATTCTTTAACCTTTTAAAACTACGTTGGCATTTCTCGTTCCATTGAAAAGAAACATTCTTTTTCAGTAGAGCAATTAAAGGTCTAGCAACTATGGAGAAATCTTTCACAAATCTTCTGTAATACCCAGCTAATCCCAATAAACTTCAAATTTCTATCACATTTATAGGCGGTTCCCACTCTAAGATAGTTTTAATCTTCAATGGATCGGGCTTTACTCCTACCTTAGATACTATACGCCCCAGAAATGCAATTTCTTCCATCCCAAACTCGCATTTATTGAATTTAACATACAACTATTTCTTCCGTAAAATCTGTAAAGCTACTCGAAGATGCTTTTCATATTCTTCTCAACTAGGAGAGTAGATAAGTATATCATCAATAAAAATAATAATAAACTGATCTAAGTACGACTGGAATATTTTATTCATTAATGACATAAAAGATGCTGGCATGTTGGTCAATCCAAAAGGCATCACAAGAAATTCGTAGTGCCCATATCTAGTCCTGAACGCAGTCTTAGGAATAGAAGATTTCGTTACTCGTAGTTGCCAATAGCCGGATCTCAAATCAATCTTTAAAAATACAGAAGCATCTTTGAGTTGGTCAAGTAAATCATCAATTTTAGGCAAAGGATATTTATTCTTCACTGTTATTCGGTTCAATTGCCTGTAGTCAATGCATAATCTCATGCTCCCATCTTTCTTCTTCACAAATAACAATGGTGCTCCCCACGGTGAAATGCTTGGCCTAACAAATCCTTTTTCTAATTGCTTCTTCAATTCCTTCAACTCCAATAGTGCCATCTGGTATGGAGCAATTGATATTGGCGCTGCTCCCGGTACGGTCTCAATTTTAAAATCCATTTCCCGATGTGGTGGCAATCCCGGTAACTCATCTAAAAACACATCTGAGAATCCTTTAACAATAGGCACGTCTATCACTCATGGACTAACATTTAATGAGTCAATGATGTTGGCCAAATAGGCTTCACACCCATCTCTAATCAGTTGAAAAGCGATAGTAGCAGAAATCAAACAAGCAAGGATGATTTTTCTCTCTCCCACTAACACTAGCTTTTCTTGTCCCGAAGTCTCAGTGGTCACTTATTTGGTATACCAGTTCACCATAGCATGATGCTTGGATAGCCAATCCATACCCAATATAGCATCAAACTCTTTTAAATTAATCACTACTAAGTCAGCATGTAAAATCCTACCCTCTATTTCTATAGGACAGGCTCTAACCACCATATTCAAAATCACTGTACCCCCAGCAGACATAGACATACACATGTTATATCCTAAAGATTCAATGGTGCTATGACTCTTCAATGTAAACTCATAGGATATAAATGAATGGGTAGAGCCAGGATCTATTAAAATAAATGCAGCATAACCAAAGAGCATAAATGTACCAGTGACTATGTCCGATGCAACTGGAGCTTCTTGCCTTGTAATAGCATACACCCTAGCTTGGCTTTGAACTTGCCCAATTGATCCCGTTGGTGTAGAAGTACCAATCTCACTCCCTCTTCCTCGACCTCTTCCTTGACTAATCTGAGGATTGTTCTCTCCTATACTACTTTGCCCCGTCATCTGTGGTTCCTCAACATTCCTTCTCCCTGGACAATCTCTGATGATGTGCCCTGGTTGACTACAATAATAACATATAATCACCCAAAACCCTAGCATTCTCTAGAATGGAATATGCCATACTTGTTGCATATAGAGGCAGATACACTGCTCATTGATCTACCTCTTCCTCCATCTCTTCAATTACCCAATCTTCCAAATCCTCTACCAAAACTACTCCCTGTTGATTGAGTAGGTCGACTTGACCCTCATCCTCGAAAACTGCTTTATTGGAAACTAGAACCTCTGAAGGATGATCCTCCCTCAGTTCTAAATGAAGAAGAAGGAATTCCTCTACTCGGATTGTTGTCTCCAATAAATCTCTATATATGGGTGGCTTCACCACTATCTTCTCTCATATCTCCAGGTTTAACCCTTTCTCAAACTTATTTCTTTTTAGCTCATCAGTAGCTACCTCTTTAAGTGCGCACTTTGACAACCTCATGAATTGGACTTCATAATCGGCCACCGATAAGTCCTCTTGCTTCAAATTGAGGAACTCAAGCTTCTTCTTATCCTTGTACACAACTGGCATATATTTATCAGTGAATGCTTACAAGAATTTTGCCCAAATGATCGTCATTGGCATATTCCTGCTTCCCGGTACTGTATCCCACCAGTCTAAAGCATCTTGTTCAAATAATGACACTGCATAACTGACCCTCGTTTCAGAAGTGCAATCAAAATAATCCAACACTCTTTCGGTACCCTTCAACCATTCTTCAGCTACCATTGGATCAGTGGTTCCTGCAAAAGTCTTGGCACCCTGCTTTTTAATTTTCTCAAAATTATCATCAAGGGTGCTCTCATTTAGTTTTTGAGCCATCTTCTTTATGGCTTGCACAAACTCTTGCATGAATGAAGAGTAAGGAGCTTGTGGAGGAGGAGGCTGTGATTGGGATTGTTTTTGTTCATCTAATGTATGCATAGGCACTTGCCTATGAACCAACTTAGACGACTCTTCCGGGCCAATAGGAGGTGCTTGGTATTCTTCCATCCTAATACATTCAACACCCATCAACTAGATGTTATCTATAAATTATGCATGATATATCATGTATGCAATATACTTCCATGTCCCAAGGGAATCTAATCCCTGCTCTGATACCACTAAATGTTAGACCCGCAATACGTGGCCTCAAATAAATCCATACACGTGTCCCAGTAAATATACTTCATTATACCATAAGTATAAATACATGCCATGCACAATAGGTTGTTTAACATACATTACAAATCAACAAGCAAGTAAGTAAAACCATTGGATAGTTATATGTATAATAATAAATTTTTATTTTATAAAGGCTACAGCAGAGCACTGGCGGTCGCCAGCCAACTGGCGCTCGCCAGCGTCTAGTCACAGCCAAGGGGACTGGCACTCGCCAGCGTCTGGTGGCAGACTGAAAGACTGGCAATCTTCAGTCAACTGGCGCTCGCCAATGACTGGAGGTAGCCCTCTATTGCTCTGGCCGAAACCTGCTTAAAACACAACCTATCACAATACACAAACACAACATGCTTCAAAATAATGCTTCTTATATATATATATATATATATATATACCAACCACTCAACCGAAATATCAACATAAGTTGGCATAACATAGCCATTTACATAAACTTCTCAATCCAACACTTATATGCACACTACACAGTGCAACTCCAACATACACATTACATATAACTAAAATGTTCACAACATTAACAATAAAAATGCAAGTGATGTATGACGATGAGGATGGGAGTCGATATCACCAAACACACCTCGAGCATCCGAAAATCTCTGCAATGTAAGCCTCAAGCTCGAACTAACTATTTCCTAAAAAATAGTTACAAAGGGGTGAGCTTGCAACTCAATAAACAATTACCAATATAACCATACATATATCCCTTCTCAAGAACCAATTAAGTGATAATATAATAAGAGTTTTATAGACTAAATTCAAACATGAATTATAACCCTAGTTCCAACACGATATCAATCATATATAGCATTTATGCTAAACATATACACGAAATATACAAGAATTAACTTACACATTAACACATTATTCATGCATCTTAAATCATTCATATCACCACCATATAAAATAACAATCATATCATATCTCATGAAATCAAGGCTTATTCATTCATATCATAATATTAAAGTTTGGTTTTCAGCCAGAACCACCTCATATGCGCATTTCTCACAAGTGGTCAAATACTGAGACTATCCGTCCGGCTCAGTCCCAGTTCTCACATCCTTACCTTCTCACATATAATTTATTAGGTAGCTATACGCCCGGCTCAGCTTGTCCATCTCATAATTCATCTTTTCTCATGTGACCACTACTGGAACTATCTGCCCAGCTCAGTTCCAGATTTTATAAATAGTAGAGCTATCCGCCCGGCTCAACCCCACTATCACACATATCCTCACCATCATTCAATCAATTCACATCAACGTGCACAATTCACATTTCAATATTCATATCTCACTTCACACCACATTCAATCACAATGCAACATTCTCATTTCATACCACATCATAATTCATGACCAATTCATTCATAACAATTCATTTCTCATATTCAAGAGATTCTATATATATATATATATATATATATATATATATATATATATATATATATATATATATATATATTATATTAATAATCACTTACACAAAGTGTTTCAACTCCTTCAAAAGCAAAGCTGTCCTATTGATTAGTACTACCTCTGTCCTTACCAATGCCTACACATAATTCATACATCAATACCATATAGCAAACGTGCTACTTGCACTCAAATGCAACTAAGTGCACTATATGCTCAAGATTCAATGTATCCCAATGTAGTCTACACAAGTCCAAAAATCATAAAATTTATACTGAAGCTAGTCATATGAGTTTATTTCCAAATTCAATTAGAATAATTCAATTCGGACATGCATAGAATTAATTATAGATTTTTGACTAAAATCGGGCAAACCAGAGCTAACAACATGAGCAAGAAAATATAGAGCCATGCCAGTCAGTCTTAATAGCAAAATGAGCTCTGGCTTAAAATATAAGAGTTGTAGGGGACTCTCTGAAATTTCCAAAGCATTAAACTTTGCTCAAATCAGAGCTCTACAACTCAAGATATAACAAAAATAATGGGACTAAAAAATAGGGTATATAGAACCTGAGATATGCAACCAAGAAAAACTCAACTACAACTAATAAAACACATAAAGAAAACTTACCAAATGGGACTTCAATGCATATGAGATCTCCCAAAGCTTCATAAGGCAAAAGATTGCTAGGTAGAGCAAGATCAAAATCTCACCAAAAATCCTCCAAAAACCTCTCTTCTTCTTCTTCCCCAATTCTCTACACCCTAAACTCACATACACTCATACAACATACACCAATCATAAAATTCCAAGTATAGTCCAAGGTGTCCCCTTTAATTTAATGCCCCAACTAACTAATAAATACATATTTATCACACAATAAAACAATACTAATATACTTAATAAATATACATAAATATCACTATATAATCTCTACACACCCTTAATAAATTTGAATTATTACACAATAATTCACAACTTTCTACTGTGACAAATTAGTTCAAACTTATCTTATAATTAGGTCATTCTCTACCACATGCACATACCCCACTTAGATGCAATCCATAACTCTACTCCATATATCATGAAAATAATATGCATGAACAGTGCATCTAAAAATATGGGTATTACAGATTTGGATTGGATTTTTACTTTTTTGGCCAAAACAGATTGAATTTTTACATTTTTAGGCCGCAGAGGTGACACCTCAGCACTGAGGTGATTGCCTCAGTGCTTTAGAGGCGGTGCCTCAGTACTGAGGAGGCACCTCAGCAGCCTCCTAAAGCCTCAAAACCCTAATTTGAGCAGTTTGAAGCCGTTTTTTGGGTCCTATATCATATCTTTAAGTTGTAGATCAATTAAATTGAGTAGAATTGAGATAATAAACAAGTGTTCTTATAATTTTCTTTTGGATGTTAGGAGGAACCACAGCTCCAACTGTAGAGCATAACGCAGCCCCTCCCGGCTAGAATTGTTAGTTGTCTTGTCAGGTGAGTGGATATTAGTATAATACTAGTTTTGAATCTATGTTATGTATTATAAAATCAAAGATATGTTTATCTATTTATGTTTTACAAATGATCAATGTTTAATGATTTCCTTATACGTTATTTGTAATTATATATTTTCTAGTTATATGAAACCATATGATATTGAGTTATTTTGAGCTATACACATGAGAATTTTGTTTTAAAATATTTAATTTAAGAAATGCACTTAGAAAGGTGCCTATAAAATCACACATTGAATGCCGGGTGAAATAAAATAAAATATATTACTGACGGGTAATGTCTCAGCGCATGCGTATGATGAAAAATTAGCACTTTGGGTAGCCAGGTGAGACATTCAGCTCCCAATTTTGCATGAAATTTATAGGATACCACCTGAGTGTACATTGGCATAAATATATGTATTTATGTATGTTGATCTTTGATGATTTTGTCTATGATTTTCATGATTTATTTCAAGTTGTGTTAAAGGATTCTGAGGAAAGTATATGAATATTTTGTATTTATAATAGAAAATGTTGGATGAGAAGTATTTATGTTAATACTCAAGCTATTTTCCATTTCATGGATGGAACCCCATTTGATTAAAGTTGAATTTTTGTATCATGTTATATGATAATATATTAATATTTTATGTAGTTATACTTATATCCTCTAACTGAGTAGTCGTACTCATTCCACCCATTTATAACCATTTCAGATTCCATTTTAGTGGATTAGTAGATCCTTATATAGCGTGTTTTGGAGTGCCCTTGTTGTGAGCACTAAAGGAGGTTGAGCCAACAAACTATTGATGTTTGGGAATAAACTTTGTTTAGTAAGCCTCAGAGGCATATGTACAGTTTTTTTAATAAATACTGTAAACTTTGTTTTGTATTGCAGTATGTATGTAATGATGACTATTTGTATTTAGTTATGATATATAATGGTTTGTAGACGATTAATAGTTTATTGTTGCACTGACCCTTATGGTAGAGAAAGGGGTGTGACATCATTAAATTCATCAAACTCTTCCTCATTCAAGTCTGCCTCAATTTCTTCTTTAGCTTTATCAACCTTTTTATTTTGAGCTTTATCAGCCTTTTTATTTTGAGCTTTATCAGCCTCATCATTTTTATTTCTTTCAGCCCCACCTTCACCACCTTTGTCTGTATTATCTTAGTTCTTATTAAATTCACCAAATATGTCATCGTCACTTCCTTTTATGTCATTATATTACCAACTAACTTTACTGCATTCAGAGTCAATTTCACTAGAAGAAGCTTCATCTTGACTTAGAAAATAGTTGCTTCTATTAGAGTCATTACTCTATAAGTCATCATCACCTTCATTCTCACCCTCACCTGCATTGCCTCTATTTTCATTATGTTATTCTAAACTATTTAGAGTCTACTCTTTTACGCCAGTCCCATCATCAACATTTATAGGATCAGGTATAGCAATAAAAAAATCTATATATGCTCACAACCCTTGTTGTAATCCAACATATTGCTGACATTTTGATTTGAAATAATTTTTTTATATGATTCATTTCTCATTAACCTAGAAATTTTAAACCACATTACAATATGATTTTTATAACCAAGAGCATTAGCATATCCTTATAACTCAAACACTGACAAATAATTTATATCAACATCGGACGTTTCTAAAATATCCCCACCAACAGAAACCATATTTTCTAATGACCCATATGGTGTATTAAAAGTTTGACAAACTCACTCATATCTTGCAATCAAGTAAGAAACAACACCATCAATAGAGACAACAAAGAATGGTGGAATAAGATCTGATTATACCTTTAAGTATTATAAATCTATTTTCTCACAAACCCGTTTTCTCAAACTCAACCCTTTTAAGTTTGGAGCAACATATACCTTTTCCCTCACGCAGATAGTACCTTTTTCCCTAAGCAAAGACTTCAATTTCTCTCTTCAATGTGATTTTAATTCTCCAATCCATCAAGTTTGCTACTCTGAATTTGTGAAATTACACCAATTTGATTTTCAAGCAAAATTTTAGTTTAATCGACGGTAAGAAGCAAATTTTTTTATTTGATTGATATTGGTTAAGAGAAATTTAGGGTTAGGGATTTGAAAAAATTGATTTTCTAGGGTTTTAGGGTAAAAGTCTCTTATATATACTCAATTTCTTTTTTATGGTTCTTATATGTAAAAAAATGACATGTCAGATGCCACATCGACATGCCACGTATGCATATTTTACAGCGTTAGTGACTTTATCACTTATATGTTAAGGGTGAAACCCACATGCCATTCAATTGCCAAGAAAAATTCCTCAGGTCCAAATTACAAAAAGAGTGAAACTACATAGTATTTTTCCGTACTTTCCCCTAAAATTTATATTGAACATATTAAAATATGTAAAATTGGTGATGAATATTTTTATCTGCTAAAAAAATTATTGTCGATAGCTAATAAGTGAATGAATTTAATAAGAATATCAAGTTAATGAAAAGTTTGATAAAACTAAAGAAAATAACATGTAATAAAAGCATAATCTCTATCTCTCATATGGGATTGATATCATGAAAATTAGATGATTATGGCTTATAATTGCATTTAAAAGAAAGCATATCAATAATTCAATATTTCAATTTAGTGGATTATTATGATTTCGACTTTATAAGGATGTGATTTAATGTAATCTTAATATATATATATATATATATATATATATATATATATATATATATATATATATATATATAAATTGGTCTAAACTATTGGTATTTCAGAATCCATTGAATTTTGACTAATTTAGTTCGATTCAGATAAAACCATAAGAATGATTAAAGTTTCTCAACAATTATTTAATATAACTGGATTCACTACGGTTCGAACTCAATATGTTAGTTTAAATAAAAACAGTCCACTGCCAATTGATCCTAACAATTATTGGTTTTAATATATCTTTTTTAATAATTTATGTTTCTATACAAATATTTGTGTAAATTGGTAAAATATAACATGTCACCAACCTAGGATATCACTATAAATTTTTTTTTTCATATTTCATAAATATAAAACTGAAGCCTTATAAAGACCCTTCAAATGGTATCAAACATGAAGTAAATCACAAAATTATTTATTTTCTCATAAAATTATGCAAACAAATATGTTTTATAAATATCAAAGATACCATATGGTCTCAAATTTTAATGAATAATGTATATAATTTTCTAAAAAAAGATATATGTATTAATTTATTAGCATTTTGAGATACACTATAATAATAATGTTAAGAATATCATTGTAATACAACATATAGATATCATATCTATATCTCTCATCAATGTTAGGTGTTATATAAATATTTACGGGATAATGACCCCACAAGTCCTATAAGTTTTCAAATTTTTCAATTAAGTCCTTAAATTTTTTTTTTAATTGAGTCCTGCAAGTTTTTAAAGTATTACTCGTTAATCCTATTTCGTTATCTCAAACGGAATAGAACTAACAAGCAACACTTTAAAAACTTGGAGGACTCAATTAAAAAAAATTATGACTTAATTAAAAATTTTGAAAACTTATAGAACTTGTGGGGTTATTCTTCCTTCCTATTCCATTATCTCAAACGGAATAAGTTGACATGTCTTTAAAGTTTTGTTCTTTTTCTTTGATTTCGTTGTTGTGTAATGTTTCAGTGAAGATGAATTTTGATAAATTTTTATGGGTCATTTTTATTTGGAAACTCTTTTTGTTCTTTTCGCTGTTAATTAGAGAAATTTTGATGAAATTATGGTGCCTTTGAGGTTGATTTTAGTGTTAGAGATACATATGATTTTAGTGTTAGAAATATTTTATAGTTGTGAATATGCACCATAAATAGAATCAATGTTCCAAAACTGCACCATAAAGGATCATTAGCATCTATATAATTAAAGCAAGTTTGCATTTAATCTCAATTTGACTGATGTATATAAACATTGCAAGTGCACTTATGACATCAAGAATGCTCACAGCCGGCTTATGACAGCATAACAATAGTATAAAGAAGAAGATGTGGCTAATGATGTGGGAAGAGAGTAATGAGTTGACTGCACATATCAATTAATTAGGTGGGGGTATAATTGTCACGTCAGTCCATTTTGTTTGAGATAGTGGAATAGGACTAACAAGTAACATTTTAAAACTTAGAGGACTCAATTAAAAAGGAAAATTTTTTTAGGACTTGATTGAAAATTTTGGAAACTTATAGGATTTATGAGGTCATTATCCATTGATATGTCAACTTATTCCATTTGAAATAACATAATAGGACTAACGAGTAACACTTTAAAAATTTGGAGGACTCAATTAAAACAAAAAAAAATTAGGACTTAATTGAAAATTTTAAAGACATATAGAACTTGTGGGGTCATTATCCTAACATTTACTAATGGTATTAATGTAATTATTTAAAAATATTAATAGAGTGATTTACGTAGGTTGATTTGTTAAAAAAAAAAAATTGATTATAATTAATTTGTTAAAAAGTAAAGGTATAGTTTATACTTTTTTTTTTTTAATGCAATTAGTATTTTAAAATCTTTTAAGTCCATATGTATAAGTTCTACTTGTATATTTGGATTGTAAATTTTTGGGCTATTAGTATAAAATTAACAATATTTTTTTTATCTTTTCTATATTTATATTAAACTTTAAACTTTGAGAAAATTAATTTAATTTGATATATTATTTATAATTTTAACACAATTATAATTTGATCAAAAATTAAAAATAGAACATATTTATTATTATGGTTCTACTTTCATATGAAGGATTAAAATTAGATAAAGAAGAAAATGAATATAATTTTTACAAATTAAATAATTTTTTCTTATTTTTATTCTATATATTTTTTAAATTACTTAAGTTGAAATATAACTAACTATTATAATTAATATTTAGATGTTATGAATGTGAAATTTATAAAAATAGAGATTAACTACTTTGCCTCATATATCACGTGCGTATTTTTACTTTTTTTATTTAAATTGTAATTGTCCTAAAATAATAAATAATGTGTCAAATTATATTACTTTTGTCAAATTTTAAAGTTTAATTTAAATTTACAAAAGTTAAAAAAATTGTAATTTTTGAGACCAATATGACTAAATATTTTTAGGTGAAATAATTGGTTTAAAACTCTTTTATATTTTTTTTTAAAAAAAAAAAAAAGTCTTTTACACCTTATGAAATTTAGTGATAAATGAATTTTTATTTTTGTTTAGAAAAATGAAAATTAAAAACCCAAAAAAAAAGGTGGCTTGTCAAAGAATTACAATCAAATAATCTTGAAGCTTTCTGCAAGAAATATTCCTTGAATGTCCTACTGAACCCACCATAACACCACTCTCACACCCCCATGATGTGAGCCATCGGCCATGCATGTTTCAATCTAACAATTTTTTGAAGAGGCTGGGCCCACTATATATATTTTTTTATTAAACCTTTCTCAAAATTTCTTTATAAATCTATTTCAACAAAGTTCTAATATTGTACTATAATTTTTATCAATTTAATTTTTATATATTTTAATAAGTTAATTGTTTATATATTTTATTAAAGATAATAATCAGTAATTTAATATTATTTAAAATATCTAAATAACATACATTAGATAAAAAGTATTTATGAATTATATTTTTAACAAATTAATATTAAAATACTTCATTTATAAATTTAAATATATAAACTAATACCGTATGAGAAATTTTAAAAACTACAAATATATTAAACCAATAAATAAATGAGGCCCTGTTTACAAGAAGAATAGAAATTAGGTTTCTATATTTTTCAATGTTCGAGCCAATATAGATTTAAGTTTTGAACATTATTTGTAAAGAACAACTTGCTAATTTCTTATTGCTATTTTAGCATAGAGTAAATTTTTATTTTAAAAGCTTGTTGGTGCATGAGTTCATCAAATTGAGGCTAATCACCAAAACGGATTGGACCTTTTTTTTTCTTCTTTTTTGCAATTATAGCCTTAACATTAAAAATAGCTATACCTGTATGATACAATTGCGACTTGCTAATCAGTGGTATAAGGGCATACTTATTTTAAAATAATAATTAGATATGGGCATACATCTTTTAAAATAATAATTATTTTTAAAATAGAAAATTAAGTAGTTTAAATAAATGAAAAATAATTCCTTTAATTTTTGTCCCATCATGGGCATTTTTCATGCTTGCATGTCAAAATTTATGTCTCTTCTAAAAATGAAATACCACAAAAGAAAAACACTTTCGTTAATTTAACTTTTTTTTTTTTTATGTAATTTAACTTCAAAATAAAACTTCTATATTTTTATTTATTTGACTATACATAAAGTAATATATATTCATTAGCTAAAAATATTAAAGTCACAATATATAAAGTAACACGTATGACGTATTTAACTATAAGTGTTCTTTTTTCTATTAGATATTTAATAATTTTAATACAAAAAATTATTTGATACAGAATCAAACATAACTGTTGATATGACATTCATAGAATGTCAAAATCTTTCTTTTCCGATTTGCTAAATTTATCATGGTCCATTAGTATAATAAATTCATAAATTTAGGCAATTTGTTGTCGAATTATAAATTTTAATAAATATATTGTAATCTATCCAATTTTTAATACAAAAACATTTGGTTAACATTATGTACAAACTGTTGACATAATAATAAAAAATAAAAAATGAAAAAATTTACCATGTATATATATATATATATCACAATATATAATTTTTAATTATCACGTTATCACTTTTTATTTGATTTTAACAGAATAATTTTAAATTATATTATTTTTACTAAAGTTAAATATTGAGATAAAACTATCAAAAGATTAAAAAAATAAAATTTTTATTTTGTTATGCCAACATATCTGTATAAGTTTTGTAATTTAAAAGGCATGAATTTAATATTTTACAAATATCACATTAATATTTTTTTATTTAATTTTGATCGAATGAGTATTTATACTAAAATTAGCAGCAATTGACGAATTTGAGACAGTATTACTAAAATTAAGAATTAGGATAATATTGTAAGCGTTTGGAATTTTGATACCAATATAGCTTAAGCGAAAATGATTATATATTTTTATTACTTGTGAAATACTAACATGAAGAAGAAGGAATTTTAAGAAAAAGAAAAGTGAAGTAATAAGAATTTGTTGATTTTAGGTACAACTGCCACTCTGCCAGTTAGTTTCATACTTTTAGTACAAACCATATTGGACCCTTTAAAACCCAAAATGAGCTAACACAGCACAATTCGGATTGCCGTCTGAAGTGGTTCAGCCTGGCGTGGACCAGCTTTACATTCATAAAATTAGGTGTTTAATTATTGCTAACATATTTTTTTTCTTATTTTCACACTCATGCTTTCTAATTAATGGCCAAGTTTAGAAAACATATCCTTAGGTTCAAAGAGCTTAACTCATAAGATTTGGTTACTATAATATCAAATTATTAAATTTTAAATTTAGTTTGCTTAGTAGTTTGGATGTTTTTCAAATAATTTTTATTTATTTATTGTAATATGTATTAATGTTGTTTGTAAATTGCAAACAATGAATTTCTATGAATAGCTTGATGAATTAAAATTCACTCATAGTTTATACGTCGTATTTATATAATCTCAATTATCAATTTTAAAATTAATGGCTGAAGTTTTCTTTTCAAATAAGTAACCGTGTATTTTCTAAATTTTAAAATTTAATTTTAAGAGTATAGATTATTTGTCTGTGCAGATTTGACCAAATGGTTAAACATCTAAGAGATTTTATGGGTGCCCAAAGATTGAATCTCCACTTTCCTTTTTTCTGATTTTTCGATATTAAAGGAAACAAAAAAAAAAAAGAGTAGAGATGATCTAAATATATTAATGTTTCCACTAACATGGGAAGATCTTAATCCTAGATTAATAATAGAATAATTAACAAATGTATTTTTTTTTTAGTTCAAACGTTAAGAATATCTCATTTTTAGGTTTGTTAGTTTGTACATTAATGAATATTATACTTTTTTTTTTAATAATGTCAAAAAAAACATTTTCTTATATATTAATAGTATTATATTCACCTCCCTATTAAAATAAATAAATAAATAAAATTTTAAAATATTTTTAAAAATATATATATATATATATATATTTTTTAATTAATAGGGACCTAAGAGCAATAAACTGCATAAAAGGGGCAGCCCTCCCCTTTAAATTAATGACGGCAATGTTAAAATCTTACACCTGATGATAGTCTTGGAGAAAAGTTATCACTATACTACTTCCTCGTTGACTTCAAAAACACTAACTTTAATACACAAGAAAAATTAACACTTCACATATTAATTGGATTAGTATCTATTATAATTTTTTTAGGGAATGTAAGTAGTAAGTTGTTTAGTTAGGTGAATAGTGGTAAATTCTGTAATCATTGAATTAGTTTTGTATTAATCTAAAATAGTTTTATCAATGCGATTGAATAATAGCGACAAATAATTTTACAATTTAAGTGAGAGTTTTATATTAGTACTTTTTAATTGTACTTTTTATTTATATTAATTGTTCATCAAGATATATTTTTACTCTTTGATGAATGAATGATTTATTTTTTCCTCTAAAAAAACATTGTCAATATTCACTTTTCTATTATAAAATATTAACTTTTAGCAAAAATTGAAAATCTAATAATAAACCTTTTATAATATTAAAATAATTATAAATTTAATTTCTGACAATTATGGGAATAAAATTCATTTTCTAAGTTCTTAAAAAATATTGAATCTCGTAGAAATACTGATTTAATGTCCACTTTTCAAATTCATCAATTATTTTTCTTAATATACAAGCACCGACTAGCTGAAATTATATGCATATAAAATTTAATTTACAAATATACATATATTCCAGTTTCTAACAATATTTATATTTTGTATGCTAAAAAAAAAACAATATTTATATTTTGTAATATATATATATTTTGGCACGTGATGTTAGGTATAGATTCTACTTATAGACATAACTTCTTTCAACTGATGCATTAAAAATTAAAATTTCATTTTTATTATTTTCTATTTCGAGGTTAATCTTAATTATTAGGTATTAGAGTGCATGGCTCATGCTTAATCATGTTAACTCTCATGATCTTTCTCTTGACAAGTTGGCATCCACAGCAAGAGACAAATAACATTTTTTAAATATATATGTGTGTTTAATTATTATGGAAAAAAGAACATAAGGAGATGTAATTTAGAACAAATGAGTTAAAATGTATATGAATTTTCCAATTTAATAATAGTAATATTATATAGTGTGT
>CATIWO010365543.1:0-24832 GCA_949673435.1 Macaranga tanarius | reverse complement strand
TCAAACAGAAACTACCCAAAACCTTCTGCAAATTCCTCAGCTTACATTCCGCAGAACCATAACTCCACTGGCATTTCATTCATGAGTCAAAAATTAATAACCACCAGACATGATAAGAAATCACTCCTACCTAAATATATATATAATATATAGTACTAACACTACAAGTTGCAAAATACATGATATCTAGCTTGATTAATACATTCAAAAGGCAAAACTTGTCAAGATGTTTCAGCTACATGACCAAAACAACAGGTTCAATCCACCAAGCCTATGCCAATAATTCCTTACATCAATAAACATAAATTTAAATTGAGGGACAGGGATAGGGATAGGTAGAAAACCCAAAACTGACGAGTTAGTGAAAGTCAGCATCATGCCTCCTCTCTGTAGTCAACCTGCAAACAGAAAACAAAACATAACTAAAAGCAACAAGTGAAGTGATTAGTTGATTCGGATCATGCATCAGGTATGGCCAAATAGACTGTAACTGCAAGAGTAGTGATAAAACCAACACCAGTAAAACTATTTCCAAAATGTCATGGAGTCTAAACAGAGGTGACTGATACATACAAGTGAATTTCCCAAATCCAAGTCCTGGTAAGATGCAGCAATCGAGCACAAAATAAGCACACCAGCTCACTTCACCTCAAATGGAAAAATAAATTGAGCAAATGAGAGACCAGTTGGCAGAATAGGGGCTAAGGTGTTCTTAAAAAAATCAGGTCCTGGATTGGGTCAGAGGCAGAATAGTTAATGGCTGGCCAACCCCAACCAGAATATGTACCATTCTACTGTACCCTTTCATCTGCATCACTCTCTTCTGCATATGTTGTAGGTCATTCCATCTCAACAAAAATTGAACATATTCATCTAATTATGATCCAGCCAAGACTAAACATGTGATGCCCCAGTTATCAAAATAATTGATGGATGGGCACCTTGAACATAGAAATTTCAGTAGCCCATCCCCAGCAACATGGGGCTTAAATTCATAGGCTGTGAATATATGACCACTCCATCTGAGATGTCCAACCAGTAGAGTACCCTGCGTGCGACAAATTAAACAAAGCCAACCTAAACCCATAATTATGTCCATTGTGGAAACAGAACAGTCAGAAATGAACTTCTATATCATGTCGATGGTGGAACCTTGGAATACTAGAACAGTCACCATTGTGGAATCCTAAAATGGCGAAATGTTGATATTAGAATAGGGCTTTGTGTTGTGACATCCATGATTCACAAGGTCTAGCCATCTGCTACCAGGATAGTCTTGCATCCATTGTCAAGCAAAAAGAAAAGAACATCTTATCATATTTTTGAGTAAGGGGGATTATGATTTTCCAATCCCACATTCAATGGATGACCAATGATCATAATGTTAGTAATATACCAATACCAACCTGGAACTTGAATTTTTGGTCATGGAAAAAATCTCCATTCCAGTTGCTGAATAGCATTAATCTATGGGGTATCAAAGAGATATACCAATCTCAACCACAAACTTAAAATTCTGAGCCATGCTATATGATCATTGTATCTAAGTTATAGAGGTAGAGGCTAAGAAGAGAAAAATTATATGTTTACGAAAAATGAGTCCATACTTTTTCCAAAATCATAATTGATTATGGTTTTATGCCTAGAATTCATATTTCATGATGACTTTTGCACCTGGTGAAATCTCAACTAAATTTTTCAGTCAACATGCCACATTCCTTGGGGCGAATACAATTATAGCGCACTAGCAGACTAAAATGAAGTGTTATCACCTCAACTGCATGACTTGATGACGAGGAGTGTACTTGCGCCTGTAGTGAATCCTCACGAGGAGCGCTATTAGGAACCTATCAAGAAGAAGCAAGTAATGTTAAGGGCAAAAAGCTATATACTTTAGTTCATCTTGTCAATGAGATTCTGTTTAAATTCAAGCCACGTGCTGTAGCTATGCAACTGAAGAAAAAATTATAGATACCTGTTTTGAACTCAAGACATCCACCTTGTCAATAACATTCTGCAGATTTGTGGACATACTAGCTACCTGGGTTTCCAAAGATGCATATTTTTGCTCCATTGCCTCCATTTTATTCACCATCTTGCTTACCTCCTCATTAGCTGATCTTTTGGCCTCCATAGCCATCCTCATGAGACTAGCACGGCTAGGTTTTCGGCCATAAATATCAGAAGGGCTGGGACCCAGCCCATACATACGCACTTGGCTACGTTTGTCTTCTCCCATAACCTGACAGTAGGTATCTGCAAAGTCATTGCTTCCATCTGAAGTCTGCTGTTTCTGAGTTTTATGTTCACGAAGTTTTGACTGTATTGAAGTCCCAACTATTCAGTTCATTAAGTTCAATTACTAAAATAATGTTTAGTAATAAGATGGTTAATGAGTTTGGACTCCAGTTAATAAAAACATACCATCATTTCTGCTGCTGTATTATCCACAGGCTGTCCATCCTTACGTGTACGGGTAAGTATGTATAGCTCTCCCCTACTAAGTTCCTTCCCGTTAGGCCTCTTTGCTTTCTATAATCACACGAAGAGAGATGATTCAAGGGATTATGTTTGCATGTCATAACCATATTTAAATATAAGTTCCAAAAATATAGGTTACCTCTTCCTCTTGTATCCTTGCAAAGCTCTTTGAGCCTGCAGCATGGGCACTCCTCTGCTTTGCACGATTGGCCTTATTCTTAGCACAGCGTAGCTACAAATGCCACAAGTAGAAGATCATGTTTTTAGTTTTCAAATGAATATCTAAATAATAACATGTAAATTCCCACATCCATTTGCTAGTGCATACCTGCACCTCTTCAGAGTTCCAATGAGCTATAAGAGCTGCCCATTGATCAGGAAGGATTCTTTTGTTACAGTCCTTCAGACGATCTTCATCAGTTGTATGAGGGTTATAATGATCAGCCTTCAGTTTTGCTTTCCAGTTCCTCCATTTTGAAGCAAGAGACTTCAAGACCCAACCTTTGCATATGGGATCAATCTCAAACTTTGTCTGTGATACAGAAATAAAAGAAAAAAGAAAATGAAGTGAGGAAGATAGAAACAAGTTATTTTTAACATAATTAAGATAATAATGAAGGAGATGTTCTTTCCTATTTTTTCTCTTTCATCTTGGGACCTACACCAGCTCCCACCCTATCATTTTCAACATTCTAAGATCAAAAACTGATTTCTTGATACCTGCACGAACTGCCACAGGTCCTCTTTGTATGCTTCTGGCATTGCTGACCAGTCAAGAAAATTAAGCGGTGCCATATTACCATCCCGTGCTACAGTACCCAGGAATGAAGCCAGCTTGGATGCTTCAGGACCAACAGGCTGCCCTAGCATATTGATAGGAACGAATATCCGCTCACCATCAGGCAGATCCCACATAAGGCGGCACCTAGTGGGACCTCGAACCTTCCTCTTTTTCCCAGGTATAGATAGCTCTGATCTATACATGTGGTTGTGGCTTGTAGAGGCCTGCTGAGGAAGGGAATTTGCTGGGACCAATGCGATTTCTGCCCCAGCGCCTGTAGAGTGTCTCTCCATTTGTCTTTTCTCCCTCCTGCCAGCATCCGTCTGTGGCATGCCTGATCATCTCGCATAAACACCCGCAAATAAAAGGGATGGTTATAAAAACTAGTACAAAGGGGAAACAGAAAACAGAAAGGAAGATAAAACTTTTGCCTAAAATGATGTACATAAGACCTTTCTTGTATTATTCTGACTGAGTTCTTGTTACTTCTGTTTTCATGACTTCTAACTATTATTAAGATGTAGGCAGATAAAAAGCCTGAAAAGATTTTATTCGCAATATTGTAGACTTCAAGGAGAAACCTGCACTAGAAATATCAATGCTAGCCAGTGGCTGGGAGGGCTGAGTCTGCGCAATGGTTACCCTAGGCTGTGCCATTGTTGCCTGAGGCTGATGTGATTCATTTGGTTGGCAGTGGTTCAGAAGATGATGTTGGGGCTGTTGTTGGCCCATGCTACTGAGCATGGGATCCACAGATGACCTAGACACATGTCCTTCATGTGTCATGGGAACATCCATAGGAGGGAAGTGCAGATGGCCTACAAAATAGAGGGGCCAACAGAAAGAGTTTAAGAAATACAGCCAAACTAAGGATAAAAAAAAAATTATACAATACAGAATTGAAGCAGAAAAGGATGGTTACTCATAAATATAACATTATGGACATGTCATGCCTGCATTATTAATATCTGGACCAATATGCGACTGAGACGGCTGAGGCTGAACCATGCTCTGCTGCGATTGCCATAAATAATATGAGCTTGGTTGGGCCTGTTGTTGATGGGAATGTGTTGGACCACTCATCATAGGGACAGTTGGGTGCTTAGGTGTGTGTTTTTGCCGCTCCATGCTGAGGCCTGTAACGGGCGGTCCTGGCATGTGCGAATGTCCTGAAAGGAAAACAGCTAGTAGTTGATAGTTGCTGATGAAATCAATAACTTGCAGAAACAAGTCCTGCTTCCTTTAGTTTGACTTCAATTCATTTATGCTCCTTTCACACACGGCAAAGGGAGAAGGGCAAGATGCAAGGTGGGGGATGGAACAGGATTGCTAAATACCATCATCAACACCCCTGACAAGCAGTAATAAGTCCTAATCCAACATGGACACAGAAGCAGAATGCAGGTAACATCAGCCAAAAACTTGACTAAGATAAGTCAATTAAACCATTGGCCCACAACATACTCCAATTTTAGATCTGATTGATTTGGCTCAACCTGTGCCCTGTGGCTTTTCTCTCTGTGACCCAAGCTTCCAGCACTATAGCAAAATCAACTATAGATGCATGGCTTTTGAAAGCTTTCTCTTGCCACAGCTTGCTTTGGATAAAATACAGGTCTCGTATCAGAGATGGAGATCACAAATAAGTAAAACAGTTAGGTCCAAGTCTACATATTTCTCATGTAAAATATTCAACTTCTTTTCTTCCCTTTCTTGCTGTAGATCAGGGAATTTATTTTCACATTTGTCAACCTCCATAAGTAAAAGTTACAGAAGGGTCACACTACAGTTTTCTCTCAAGAAAAAGGGCATGTTTGCATTGAAATATTGAAAGGTATACTGACATCTATGTCTTTACCTTTACTGCTAGTTACTCAAAAATCCTGTATTTTAATTTTCATTTAGTTGAAGAAGAAAGCCAGAAAAATTAGACAATCTTGCAAATGGTTTTCAATTCTAGCTGGATAACTTTTTTACCCACTAACACATTGTGCCCAATAAAGGTATTTAAGTACTTATATGTTAGATGATTTCACTAAAATCAACAGAACAACAACAGCAGTAATAATAATAATCAGCTTGCAGACAGAGGAAAATACATAACATAAAATAAGCAAGTTGTACTAGGTGAGACTCTCAGTTATATTTGATATCTAGCTAAATCAAAAGTGGTCACATATGCAGCAGCAATGGACCTCACCCAAAACATGTGCAAGACCCCCATAAATATGAACCTTGTATCTATTGTCACTTTTGAAGCACAATGTACCTGTGTAACTACCATCCACAGCAGCCCGAAACTGGGAAAATTGTGGCACTTGAATGGTGCTTGGCTGAGGCTGATGAAACTGATAATTCTGGGTGTATGTTGATAAGGGTACTTGAGGCTGGCTGGTGCCAAATTTAGCCTGCTGCATCTGACTAGGATTAATCAGATGGTTTACAACAGGCGTAGTTTCATGTCTGTTATGCCTCATAGCATGATCACTAGAAGGTGCCAAGTAAGGATTCCCTAAAAAAAAATTAATAATTTATAGGTAAAAAATAGTAGATGATTAAATAAAGGAGACAAATATTTATGATGCATGCATGCAAGATTAGAGGGCCAAAACACATCCTATATAATACGAAAGGCACAGATGAAGATACAAATAAAATGGTGATAGAGTAGGTATGCATTACTGAATGCATGAAAGACAACAAATACAAATGTATACTTCAGATTATCAACCTATTAAATTTCACAATGATATGTAATACCAAGAATATAGATGATGTCTATAGCAAAGAATTCAATTAACTATAAAATCAAGGTAGTCTATATTATTTGCTGTAACTGATGAATCAAAGAAGGGACCTTTCACAAAATGAATATGTGCAATTTCTATTTCACCTTTTGAAATTAATGAAATGGCCCTTATTAAAATAACAGGTATAAGAAGCACCTAGACATCAATTAAAACAAATACAACCCTCTTCTCCACTCACTGAACCAAAAGTAAAAACATCATAAATATGCAAGTTTTTATGAGTTCCGAATGCTTTACCAACATGGTGGATGGACCACAGTGTGAACAATGAAAGAGAATGAGAGAGGGAAAATGCAGAAAAGAAATATATCCTGTGTTTGAAGAACATACAAAAGTTGGTCAATTGCATTTTCTTGACCAAAAAATGAAAACTATAAGCCATTTTCAAAGAAGATGATTTCCTTTTCTAATGGAACACTACAAACTCAGCAAAAAGAACGAAACTCACAAGAGAACTGCATAAGCACCAATTCACCAACCACTACAGTTGATTTTGATTCCTGCAGGCAACTGCCATTTGCTTCTTTTTTATATATATATTTTTTGTATAATTTTCTCTTCCATTGAAGACGATTAAAACCAAGTCTACAAATAGGGAGTTAAGGCCTTCTTCAGCAGATGACAAGTTTTCCTGCCTATATATTTCAAATGCCAAACATCAATTTCGAGATGATTTGCAATTTCCCAACTATATAGTAGATAACAATGCACGTTTTAAAATGATTTTAAAGAAAATAATTTCTACAGAAAGAAATTTTCTTCAAAACATATAAAACATGAATGAGTAGCACGATAACTAGCAATCAACATCCATAACCCTAAAAAGAAAATCAAGATAAACAGATAGACAAGTACATACACAGATACAGAGAAAAATAGAGAGAATGTTATATTATCCTTCAAAAACTCTTGCCCTTTCTCAGTCAAGGTCTTGAAACTCTTGCCCTTTCTCAGTCAAGGTCTTGAACTTATAAACTGCTCTATGTATTTGTCCAACATGAATGTACATGTAAAACATCATTGATGCCACATATGAATACCTGCCATACTTTAGGCTGTAAAGGAGCATTTTTTAAGAGTTCAAAGACTTCATTAAATTCATCATGAGTTGCAGGACTTTGAAGTGAACATCCCTTTATGATGTCAGTTCATGAAATGTTGAAAGTTGTTCCAAATTCATCCTGAAGATGTACTAATTCAGAAGGACTGCTACCAATTTATCTAGCACCAAAAGGTGGACTATAATTTCACAATAACATTAAGCTATTAGTACAACACTTAAAACTGTTACCAATTTATCTAGCACCTAAAGGTCGCTCTAATTTCACAATGATATATTATTTCAACTCTTTATGATCAAGTCAACATTTTTCTATCTCCTCTTGCACATCTATGAAAAAAGAATTAATATATAAAACAAAAATTACTGCTAAGAGTGTATATGTATCACTGCAGAAACAGGAGGTACTCTGTAAAGCTGAGACAATGAAAATAAGAAGTCAAATTTGAACTGGCACTTCATTTGTCCAACAGAATGAGGATAAAATCTTAGCAAAGTACATCCTTGTGGAGGATGCACTAATGCTAATGTCACAGCTTCATAATAGAATAAGAGGCCACACGGAATGCTCAAAACTTCCGAAACTAATATGCAAATTCCAAACTTCTTTATTTTCTTCCCTCTATTTGAAAATCATTAGGTCCATAAGAGAAGGAGGGAACAAGAAAAACTAGGTTCCTACTTGCTACAAAAATATTCAACTGCAGACAAATATTCAACTCATATATCAGAAGAAGAAACAGAAAAGAGAGATTCTGATTATGTTAGCATGACATCTCACTGTACAAGTTGTAAAATCTTTCTCCTTGAAATAATATTTCTTACAAAAAAATTCCTTCTGTTTGGTTGTGAAGAAAACAATACAAATGGACAACCAGTTGGAGGGCTTCTATTGTTTGATTTTGGGGGGAAAAAAAAAACTAAAATTTTTTATTTTTAATTATTATTTTTCCAATTTGGGGAAAAAGAAAAGAAAGTTATCTTGCTTATGCTATTAAAACCACTGTCTGCAAGAAAATCATACTTCTGTCCATGGTAAATCATGCAGGAAGTATAAAAGCTAATTGTGATAATACAATTGTGAGTTAACAGGTAAAGCATGAGATATCACAGATGTCCTTAGCAGATAAAATAATTAAAGCACCATAGCTAGGTGATGATTAGATGCAAATTCATAGATAAAATAACAAAGAATTTCTATTTTTAAATAAAATAAAATAAAATAAAAAAAAGGCAATATAGTGATGAACGTGGAATTAAACCCTGAATCTAACCTTATATTCCTAAATACTAATTTTCTGCCAGATAAACATGGTGTACATTATAGCATATTTTTTCCATTTTCTACCGGCAACTAAGTTTAAAAAGAATTTACATGAAAGCAAGGCAGGCATTAGTGAATGCTATAAAAAAATGTGCTAGCCAGGTCAAGAAAAGCCATAAAAAGCATAATTATGAATTCCATACCACTAGCCTTTATTGGAGTCTCACTACTTAGTCCTGCTGCTGTCCAGTATTTCATAAACTTCTTCTTCACCCTCTTCATTAGGTACATGATATAGTCGCCCTTCTTGTTGAACTTGCGACAATTTTCCCAAATGTATTCTACATCCTTGTACACATCCGCTGAGTTCATGTACTTCAAACCATTTTCAAGATTACCACAAATTGTTCCAAAATCCATTGGTGTATCTATGACAGTGAAATAATCCTGCTTGCCTCCACAACCCCCAGCCAACCGAAACAAGACGAGGGAGGGGGGAGGGGAGAGAGAGAGAGAGAGAGAGAGAGAGAGAGAGAGATCAGTAAATGCTATCAGTTTTGACAGACAAAGTTGCCATTGGTCCAACCAATATGTATGATGGCAAAAGCATACACAATACAACAGACAATAACCATTTTATGAAATTTGGCACAAAGTAGAAAAGATTAAAACAGCACGATTTGTATTTTGTAACTTGTCTTGGGGAGAAAAGTAGAGAGAAGATAAGGTATACAATAAGCCTGTTACATTGTGCAACAAAATACCTGGACAGGCACAATGCACGGAGAGTCACAATATGCAACTTTTGAGGGCTCTCAACCAAATTTGTGAGAGATGTCAACAGGTGAGAACAGCAAAAGCCATTCTCTTTTGCCCATCTCTACAATAGCTTGTATATATGTTAACAAGCCTATATTTTAGTGTAATCTCCAAATCCAAAGCAACAAAGAATTAAGAGAGTAGAATGTTGCTTATCCTTCCCAGCTTCAAGCCACAACTGAACCACACAACATGATATTCTCAAATGCTCCACTAATTACCCATGAAACTATGAAATCAACTAATGCAAATAAGATAACCTATAAGTGGAAGAACAACAAGTTCCTTGTATTTTCTTTCATGCGTAATATATACAGGTCATACGCGCCTCTAGAATGCCTACATAATATGCTGAAAACATACTCTCCTCCGATAACCTAGATATGCATTATCCTATCATGCAATCTCCAACAAACTACACACGCACCCAACATACATGAACACGTAGAGTAGTAATAAATCACACTTACAGGTATCCCCTGTGAAATAGGATCCACGGGAGAGTTAAAAGATACAGCTTCATCCATTTCCATTACCTTCTTAATCACCTTTAAAACCAAAAGAACAATCAAATAGATTCACATTTAAACTTTAACATCAACAAGTAAAAGTACCTCAAATCAACATACCGCTAAAGAAGCTTTCAATTCTTTCTTATTATACTTAGGATCCAAAATTGGCTTCTTTACTTGAGGTAACTGTTTCCTACTCATAGAACTAAATCCTCCTCCTCCTCTAGACGACATAACAGTCGAACTCAATCCTCCACCTCCTCCTCTGCTAGCAGTAGCAACAGCAGCAGCAACAGCAGCATTAACATCAGCATTAGTATCTTTCCTAAAAACTTCAGCCTTTTTAGGCCTACCGCGCTTTTTAGCTAATGTTTTCACTCTCCTATCCACTACTGGTTCTTCCGAAAGATGATACGACTCTTCCTCACTCTCTTCTTCACTCGAAGAAGACGAAGACGAAGACGACGATGATGATGAAGAAGTAAACTCCACTTCACCATTAAATTGAGCAAAATTGTTACTAACATTATTATCATTATTACCATTATTATTATTATTATTGTTCCTATTAAGCTCAACTGATTCTGAATTTTCATCTCCATTAACATTTTCATTCACATTTTGACCAACAAAATTCAAGAAAACTGCTTCATCTGCATTCACTGGAGGAATCGGATCTTTCACGACGGATTTTTTAGGTCGTCCACGCTTGCGCTTCATTATTTATTTATTTTTTCTTCTATACACGACACAAACACAAAACACGAAATTAAAAATTACGAAACTGATCAAACAACGAAATTAAAAGCAATTGAAGATTAATTTACCTGATCTGGTCTTTTATGGATTGAATTCAGCAGCAGAAGATGTGGAAATTAGGGTTTCAGCAGCCACAGCAGCGGCAGCTATCTACCACTACGAGAGTGGTGGTCTCCTTTTTGAGAGTGATAATTAAAAATAAAAATATTAGGTGCCGAGGCAGTGTCGCTAAATGTCATAACAGACGAGTGGCGTTTTGCAACTTAGCGAATATTTTTTATTTTGTTACTGTTTCTGTTTTGTTGAAATATTAGTGACACTGTTATAGATTAATAATTGGCGTCGCCAATTAGTTTTGGCCGGGGAAAAATGTCTTTATTGCTAATAATTTTCTTTTTTTTTTCTTATTTTCGTTGCCAATTACATTGGTCAACAATTTATATTTTATATATAGAAATTATTGCATAGGTTCTCTCTTTTTTTTAAGGGTTATTTGAGAAAAAAAAAAAAACACAACTTTTAACTTTTTTTTACAATTTAATTATAACTTTTTAATTTTGACAATTTAAAATACATTTGGATTTATATGTAGAAATTATTGCATAAGTTCTTTCTTTTTATTTACCATTTTGGTTTCTTTTCTTACTTTTATATTTTTTTGAATTATAAAAAACACACATACATACTAGATTAAGGATATAACACAATATTTCACAAAATTATAGCAATATTGTAAATTAGTGTGAAGGAGTTTGTTCTATCTCTAATCTAATGTGTGTATTGTATAATTTAAAAAATACATTTGTACAGTGTAGTGTGATATTTTCCATTCGCATGAACGAGATAGTGAGCTGATTTTTTTGGAACCGCACATTAATTTTTCAAAATTGCACATTAATTATGAAGTGTATGTCTTACATTATATGGGTTAACATGTCTCACCTATAGATTAAACTTAAAGAAATGCGAGAAAAAAAAAAGAGTTATTGTATATACTAAAAAATTCTAAATTTAAAAAAAAAAACAAAATATAATGAAATCATTAAAAAATAAATTAATATTCGTGATTTGTGTTTAAAAATATCAATTAACATTTGTAATATACATCAATCAAACTCGAACGCATAATAGCTTCATGTTAACAAAATAATGTTTGAAAAATTTTTATAATTTATAATTTAGGTTATAAACTTACTTTGCATATTTCAATAAAAATAAAATAAAATAAAAATTATTATTATTATTATTTGAAATACAAGGACTAGAAAAGTAAGATAACAAAAATTACGTTTGGAATTGCTTACATAACTTCAACATACCAAATGTTTTATATAAACTCAAATTGTTGAAAAGATCATTATTTATCAAAATAATTTAACCCCTTATTTAGTTTAATTTCATTAAGAAATTCATTTTATTTCCAAATAATTTTTAAATAGAATTCATTTACATATAAATTCTAAATTCATTTGAACCAAACATATTTCATTAATAAGAATTGATTTAGTGTTAAGAAATTCCACAAAATTAAAAAAATAGAATTGAAAATAAATTTTACAAAATTTTTATTTAAACCAAACACACTCACTTAAATTTGCAAATGAATTGCATAAAATTTTGTGGAATTCATTGGAACTAAACACACCATATAATATCTTAGTTGAAATATTGATATTTTAAAAAATAGTTTAGACAAAATTTTATAACTATTTTGAAGGGCAAATATAAATTACTTTCTTTGATTCAAACTCTTATATATATATATATATAAAGATACTGTTGCTTCCATTTCAAATAATATTGGAATAATTTTAATTGATTATAATATCATTTTACAAATTAGCATAAAAAAAAAAAAAGAAGCTGAATCAAAAAAAAAAAATTTATTACTTTAAGTTATGATGATTTAAATATAAATAAAATTATTTTCAATTTATTTAAACATAATAAATGTATATTATCATTCAGAAAAATCTATTTTCTTAATATTTTTCTCTCTTTTTATTTTTTCTTTTAAAATGCATATATTTATAATTAAAAATAAAATTAAAAACATGCAAAATAATTTTTAAAAAATTAAATTTTAAATTAAAGTTAATTTAATTATAATATACACTTTAGTTAAAATATAATTATTATTAAATATTTGAATATAAAGATTTATTTGAGAATAAAATATTAATGAATATCAAAAAACATTTAATAAAAATTACCTTATGAAAAATTATAAATTAATATAAAATTTATTTATTTTATTTTTAGCTTAGTGTACCTTAGAGTATAAATATATCAATAAATGGAGAAATTCCTAAATTTTGCTTAAATATATTAGTTGATAACTTGATATCTACTTTTTGAAAAATATATTGTGATGTCCTCGTGCAATCAAAAACTAAAATGTAATTTTATAACATAAAATTTTATTTGTTTCATTCATACCATTTTTATGTATTTATCACTTATAATATTTATAAAAAATTTCTTCTCATTAAAAAATAAAATTATTTTAATTTAATTTTTATATTTTGAGTTTAAAATAATATAAATATTTTTAATTTAACACAAAAAAACTAACAATTAAATATTTTCAAACTGGCCAAAAGTACAAATTGGACCCTACATTTTTTCATAATTTCACATTAGACCTTTTCATTAGCTAAATTGATTTTTTTAAAAATTAGACCATATTGGACCTTTTGTAAATACAATAAAAAAATTAATTTTAATGGTTAATTAAAAAATAAAATTGATATTTTTAAAATATATATATATAACCTAATTATAAAGTTTTAGAAATTTTTAAACCTATATAATAATTTTTCATATTTTTTCTTGAATTTTAAAAATTTTACAATCAATTGATATACATTTCAAAAAAATGACTAATTTTATTCATTAATATAGTAATTGATAATTGACCCACTATTTGATTTTGCGGTTGAATAAAAAAATTTATTCATCAATATTTAAAAACACAAACTTGTTAACTAATGAAAAATTGTTCTTAAATTATTTAGAATAATTTTTTTTGTTAGTTGATAGTTTATGTTTTTAAATATTGATGAATAAATTTTTTTTATTAAACCGTTAAAACTAAATCAATTATCAATTTACTATTTATATTAATGAATTAAATTGGTCATTTTTTTGAAATATATATCATTTAATTGTAAAATTTTTAAAATTCAAGAAAAAATTTAAAAAATTATTCTGTATGTTTAAAAATTTTTAAAACTTTATAATTAGATTATATACATATATATTTAAAAATTATCAATTTTATTTGTTAGCTAACCATTAAAATTAAATTTTTTAATTAATAATAACTAATTCTACTAAAATATCGTAGAACTTAATTATACTCATAAAAGGTCCAATATGATCTAATTTTAAAAAGAAAAAGTTTTAATTTAACTCAAAAAATGAAAAAATTAAGTATGAAAATAAGGCAAAACGTGGAGTCCAATTTATACCATAATATGAAATTAAGGCAAAACGTGGAGTGTCATTTACCTTTTTAAACTAGTAGAATTCAATTATAAAAAAAATAAAAAATAGGATAATAACTTTACAAGTTATACAACTTTTCAAAAAATTTTAATCAAGTCCTATAACTATTTTTTGATTGAGCTTTCAAACTTTTTAAAAAGTCTTTTTATTAGTCCTCCTCTGTAATTTCAAATAGAATGCTATGACATGTCAACCAACTCATTAACCCTTTCCATGTCATTAACCACATCTTCTTCCTTTTTACTTCTCTTCCACTAACACCTCTCTCAAAACCACTTTCTCTTTCTCCTTTTCCATAAGTTTCAATCTCTTCATCCTCCTCTCAAATCTTCATATAATAAAGCAAACTAAACACATGAAAAATTCAGCAACAATTTTAGCAACGATTGAAACATAATGCACAAGTAAATGTTTAATAAACAAACATTTAAGTAAAAAATTCAGCTTTGGCTCAAATCCACGTATTTCAACATCCATATCCACCCAAATTCTTTGTTAAGACCTCAGAAATCGACGACTTGCAAAGCCCATTTGCAGGCTTTATGCAACAAAAGTAATGGTTGCAACAATACACAATACTACAATAGCAGTGGGCTTGTGAGTTGGTGAGGAGTAATCATTTTGTTCTTACCATTCAAGTCTATAACAATTGTTTCTTGGTGATGGATTAAAGAGGAACGACTTCATCCTCTCCTCTGTATCTTTCACTTTCACTTGAGGCAATATTTCACCTGATTTTAATGTATTATAATTCTCCTTCGAAAACTGCTCCAAATAGAAGCAAACCAAGACTATGTTTCAGCATTGATGTATATTGTTCAACAGAGAAGAAGAAGAAGAAGAAGAAGAATAGGCGTAAGTACCTAAATGCGCATGAGTAAATCTGAGCTATACTTTTGATTGAAGCGATTTTTTATTTCTTGGAGTTCTTAAGGAGATCCAACGGCTGCAAGATCGAATTCCCAAACTTGTCGATTGGTGTGATCATTTGTTGTTTTGAGTGGATTTGACGTTGTTTGTGATGTTATCTTTAGCCTCCACATTTTCTTCTTCTTCCATTTTATATCACCACAATGCATAACAATCAATCAACTTCAATTTATGTACATGGAAACTCTTTAAAAGCAAAGAATAACGAGAACAAGTGTTGGTAGCGGCGGTGACCGTTGTTGCTAAGAGACTATCATTATTAATTATTATGGTGGAGGACTGGCAGTTAGCGATGGGGGTTGGATTTATTTAACCCTAATTTTTTTTTGTTGGTAGAGAGTTAAATTGGATTTATTCGTAGAGGTGGACCATGAAATAGAAAAATAGATCTGAGTTGGCTGCGGACTTTTATTGAATTCGTGGGTCATTAACCCTAAAAAAATGGTTATAAAATTTAGACTTATTTAAAAAAAAAAAAAAAAAAAACGTTATAACATTTTAATTTTTACAATTATTTTTTAATTTTTAATTTTTTTTACAATATTAACACATTAATAAATTTGGTCAAATAAATTAATTTATTAATTTAATGCAATAAGATTTATTAGGGTCCACTATGACAATGGAGTGTAATGCTACTAATACAAAGAGTGGACCCCAATAAGTTTTATTGCATAAAATTAATGAATTAATTTATTTGATCAAATTCATTAATGCCTTGTAAAAAATTTTAAAAATTATGAAATTAAATTGTAAAAAATTATACAAATAAGCCTAAAATTTAATAACCATTTATTGAATTGGTGAGGTCATTAACTCTTTAAAAGTTTTGAAGATTTAATAAAAAAAAAATGGTTATAAACTTTGATTGAAATTTTTAAAAAATTATACGACTTGTCCCTAAAAAATCTTCCAAAACTTTATTATAAAATTTAAAAACTTTTAAAACTTGTGGTTTATAAATTTTAAAAATACAAAACTTTTAAAATAATAATAAGAGAGAATTAATTTTGTGTTGCCGGGATTATTTAAGATAAGAAAGTGCATTGCCTAGCTACATATGCGCCGGAGTCACCGGAGCAAGTGCTTCAGGGATCTGATCCGGAGACGCGTAGAACCACCAACAAGAGTTGTTTCTGGCGACTGGTTCTTCCAGTGAGTTCAAATGGAAATACAACATTTCCTCCATCAGCATCATCCCTTGAAGCTTTACGAGAAAGCAGATATCGAAACTGTCTGTGATGGATGTGATAGCTTGATATTAGGTCACCATGTCACTTATGGGTGTAGTGATTGTGATTTTTTTCTCCATGAAACTTGTGCTAAGCTTCCTCAGTTACAGCAACATTTTTTTCACCCATGTCCTCTTTTTCTCAACATTTTAAGTTACACATGTAATGGCTGCTATAGAGATGACTTACAGGGTTTTAGCTACCGCTGTGAAAAATGTGACTTTGATCTTGATCTGGGTTGTGCTCGAATTCCCAAAATCACAGCAGAAGGCGAAGAGGAGATTCAGCATTACACACACAGGCATCCCATGGTGTTGCTGAGCAAGATGGGAAGCAACAATAATCAAGTTTCTTGCAAAATTTGTGGAAAGCTCTGTTTGAATGATAGCTATGGGTGCCGAACTTGCGAATTTTATCTTCACAAATCTTGCATGGAAATGTTGCCTCAAACGATTCAGGTCTTTTACCACCCATGCCAACTTGTTTTGATCACAACCAAGTACTTTGACTGTGATGCTTGTGAAAATGAGCACTCGGGTTTTTGCTTTCGTTGTGGCCAGTGTTATTTCCAACTATGGGTTGATTGTTTTCTGTCTATTTCTGCAAAAAAAACCTGAATATGAGCAGATTACACATTTTAGTCATCGGCATCCTTTGACACTTTTTGAAAATGTAGAAGATAGTAAAGTTTCTTGTTCAATTTGTAGAAAGCTCTGCTTGGCAACTACTTATGGTTGCCAAGAACGCAGCTTCTATTTGCATAAGTCTTGCATGGACAAACTATCTCAAAGGATTGAGCTCTTCTTTCATCCATGCTCCCTCATTTCACTCTCAACTTCATCTTATACATGTGATACTTGTTGGAAAGGCTATTCTGGTGTGTACTTCCGCTGTGGAGCTTGTCGATTTAAGCTTTGTGTTGAGTGTTCTAGAATGCCCAGAAGCAGCATAGATCAGGATGACAAAAAGTGGGTTCAACACTTTAGTCATCACCATCCTTTAATATTGTCCGAGAACATGGAAGATTATTGCGAAGCTTCTTGTGGCATCTGTGGAAAGATCTCCTTGAACTCTGTATTTCATTGTAGTCAATGCAAATCGTATTTCCATCGAGATTGCTTGGAAATGTTACCTCGAAAGATTGATAAACATTTCTTCCATTCATGCCCTCATTCTTGCTCTCTAATTTTGCTCTCGACTCCATCCTATAAGTGTGGTGGATGTGACAAAAGCTGTGAAGGATTGACCTTCCGCTGCGGGAGGTGCCAGTTTCATCTCTGTATTGAATGTGCTCTGCTGCCTACCGTACAACGGGGGCCTCATGAGAAGATTAAGCATTTCCTCCACGAGCATCCTCTTGAACTTAGCCAGAAGAAAGTTTCTGAGGTTTGCTGCAATGTATGTGGAACAGCTTGCTTAGGTCCTACTTATGGTTGTAGCAGATGCAAGTTGTTCTTACACAAATCATGTGCTGAATTACCCCAGAAGATCAAAAGTTTCTCTCATTTGTCTCACCCTCTCATCTTGGCTTCTCCAAACCTGGGGCAGCAAAGACGAACTTCTACAAGTTATCAGAACAAATCCAAAAAGGCAAGATGTTGTTTATGTCTCAAGGATTGCTGTGACTTCGCTTTCTGCTGTAACAAATGCAATCTCCAGATGGATGTTGAATGTGCTTTACTAAAGCCAACAATAGAGTACCCAGGTCACAATCACCTTCTTACTGTTGTCGATAACATACATGACAATCTTGAATGCAAGTTCTGTAAAACTTGCTGCAAAGCCTCGCCTGCATTTCGCTGTCTTGAATGCAATTACAGCCTCCATCTTCTGTGTGGTCCATTACCCTATGCCATCCAACATAAGTGTCACATAGATACCCTGACCCTCAAGGATCAATATGTTGAGGACGATGATGAGGATGAAGATGATTTTTATTGTGATGCTTGCGAGAGAAGAAGAGATCCCAGGCTTTGTGTCTACTATTGTGCACTGGGTTGCCCAATGATCGTTGAAGTGAAATGTGTAATGTCTGAGGTAAGTTTATAGGCACACTCTTAGTTTAAAATCACTGCACAATGACCTGAGTCTTGGTTTACTTCATTCATGTATAGGTTCTAGCATCGCTGAAGGGAGAGCGCGGAAATGTGGAGTTGAAAACTGTAGGCAGACACATAAGTAGCAAGCTGGTGATGAGCACAAACTTGGCAGTAGAAGGGAATGCAAGTGATTCAAAAGATGCACAAAGCCAGGCTGTTCTGTCCCTGGATGAGATACTGATCTCCTTAAATAGCGCTGAGAGGAGGCAACTTGATGATATTGAAGCAGCTATGAAGAGGGAAGTAGAGACAGGTACGGTACCGTCATTTGCAAGCAAGGATGGTAGAGATACTGTTGCATATTATTCAGAGAAATCTTTTGAAAGATTCATGGAAGGTCTGGATTCTGCAGTTTTAGAGCAGGAGATTCCAGATTTTATAGTGGAACATAACGAGTTCGTTTCGTTTCAAGATTACTTGGTTCCTCGCACTCTTATCCCCACTTTCCAAGATTTGCTTGGCAAGAATGAGGATATTTGTGATGACTCCATATTAAGTTTAAGGGTGAAGTCTTTGATCTTGTACCTTTTATGTGGTGTTGAAGAGAACATGCGTGCTACAAGGATCATGGATCTCACTGATCAAAAACTAGGACAATGGTTTGCATGTCTGAAGTGGGTGAAATATGCTGGCTTCAAGTTTCAGTTCATTTCTCAACATATGAAACGTTTGGCACACGCCCACTTTGTAGTTCAAGCTAAAAAGTACAGGGATGAAACTCCGGTCCGGCTGCAGAATGAAATCAAGCAGATCAATCAAGAAATAGAAAAACTGACAACATCGTTAAGAACCCTTGAAGAGAAGAATGTGATTCATAATGAGGATGTGAAATCTGCAATAGACATGTTCTTGAAGCAGTACTCTGTGTCAGTGCAGTGGAAGCCAGCAGCTGATGATCTGCTTTGATAAGTAACAATGTGATCTTTGTTGGAAGTTTTGTTTTTATGGTAGGCTCTCTAGCAGCAAGTGATGTAGATGTATCTTTTTACAATTAGCAAGTGATCTAGTTAATTGTTCATCAATGTCCAAAGCAAGGTGGATGTTGCTATTCTTGGAGGAACAGGCACATAGAAGCTGAATTTTAAGGTTCTTTGTGAAATTGGTTTGTAAAGAAAGCTTATGGTGGAAAATGATTCCTAAAATGCAATTTTTTTTGGAATGTTGGTACCTGATCACCTATTTTCTTTTGAGGCAACCTTAAAGGTGTATTTATTTCCGTATGATGTATTGAAATAAATTTTATTTTTTCTAGTGCCAGCCCAAGTATTGCATTAATAAACACACTCAATTACTTGAACTAACCCTGGAGTTAGTAAGCAATTTGTTTGTTTCACTGGTTGATAGCTCTTATGTCTGATTGCTAATCTTTGTTGAGCAGACCTTGGTAGAAACTAGAAAGGGCAACTTTACTGCAACATCATTGCTTATTTCTACATCCAAGGGTAGAGAGAACCTTGTTTTCTAGTGCTAAATCATTGCCAATTAATTACTATATTACTAATTAATTTAGTTCAATATTGTTAAAATATTTCTGTATATTAAAATTAAGTGATTAAAAAGAAATAAATTAAAATTTTAGAATTAAATTATATATAATATAATATAAAATTTTTTAATATTCATCGGTACATTATTTTACCTCAAAGTTGCACATTTTTATAGTGAGCACTGAGCCGGGCATAGCCATTGCATTTTCTGAAAAGCATTCCAGACATTATAAGACTACTAAACAAAAATTTTAATTTTTCAAATTAAGGAAGAACCAAAGTCCTTAAGTTAATTTCTTTTCATTATCTGCTGGGTGATTTAATCTAACTTTAGTGTTTGGAATAATTAGAATTTATATAATTCAAGATAAATTTATTTATAAAGACCAGACAACAACTTGCTACATCTTGCAGGGCAGACATTATATATATATTTTTAATAAAGATCTGAATTATTTATCATAAAGCTTTCTTTGGATTCTTGTGAAGCAAATGTTCAATCTCTATCATTAATGCTCAATTCCCCTTTTTTTTTTTGGTATATGATAAGAATCTTCTTTGCCATAACAGTTGGATCTGATGTTATATATATATATATATATATATATATATATATATATATATAGGGAGCCGGTAGGTGTCGCGCAGGTGGACATGTACAGTGCTGTCCCCGGACGTAAAATTATCTATTGGACCCCATTTTAAAGAGGGTCATGTATTTTTTATGGGAGTAAAAATATAATTTATTATGATAAATTACATTTTTACCCCAAACTTAGGAGCCAAAAGATAATTTCGTACGGGGTGGACAGTACCGTAGCTGTCCATCCGCACGACACCTACCTTTTTCGATATATATATATATTTATGAATTTGTTATTGATCGGTACATGGATGTTGTTCATTGGGGATATTATTCCATTTGGATTTTAGTTGCTTAAATAATTACTACAATCTATAAATATTTTAAGATAAAGATTACATGTAAGAATACATTACATTATAGATAATAATCGATACGTACCATATGAGATATATAAGTTACAATATTTCTTTTAGTGTGCTCCTTCTAGTATATAATTTATAGTTAATTATTTTTTTTACTTGAAATTAATTAGAATTGAGTAAATTTTATAAAAGGGTAAAATTTTTCAGTATTTTATATATATAAAATTTCAATTCAAAATTTTATTTAAAAAAAAATTAAATTTCTTACTATTTAAACTAATAAAAATATATCATAATTAATACAATAAAAAGGAAGAAAGAGAAAAATGAGGAGCTGAAGAATTTCTCTTCTCTTTACTTTTTATCTTCAAAAAATTTTCTTACTAATAGTAAAGTATAATTTTTCACAATATATAGCGGAAAATTTTGTATTTGAATTTTTATAAGGTTAATTTTTTAAAAACTAGTTTTGACCATGAAATATGAATGAAATTAATTTTATATTCAATACAGTATAAAAATATTTGGTGATTGCATAAAAAAAATTGAATCTTTTCAAATTTTAAAAAAATTATATATAATTTCGACTGACGTTTGAATTAATTTACTTTGTTTGAAAATTAGGTGGACACTATTTTTTTCATCTCTTAATTAATTGTTTGCTTCTTTACATATTGTTCAAATGGGACGAAGAAAAGAAAGCAATTCCATTTCTGGAAGTAAAACTGAAGAATTCTCTCCACCATCCATGGTAGCACAATTTTTTGTATGACATGTACATAGCTAGGTTTCTTGCAAGAGCTAGGTTACTTTCAAGACTTTGTTTCTTAAATAACAAGTGGATGGCATCAAAAGAGATGACCATTGACAATGTAAATGAAATATATATGTTACTAGTTCACCGCCTTCTCATACAATTAACATTAACGTCACGCACTTGAAATCAGACTAAAGTATGCAAGTACCCACATGGGCATTGAAGCAGTCTAATAAACTTGCAAGCTAAAATATATAATTAATTTTTTTATAGTATAGGAAGGTTCATGGAAATTTAGCATCAAAACGTGTTTCTGATTTTCTTTTTCCAATCACAGATAATTCTCATTACCGCTTTATAAACTGTCCGAATTCAAGAGAATTGACCTTTTAGTTGTGTCAACAACCTTTCAAGACACGTTGCTTATACCTAACCCCTTTGACATAAATTGATATATAGCTTCCACCCATCTTCAAATTATTCCTTTTATTTCCTATATATATTCATCATCTTCATTAGCAATCTTTATCTTATACTTAACCAACATAAATTCAACTAAAAAAAAAAAGAAATCAGTAACCAAAACATGTCTCAGACTCAGTCTCTCAGGGCAAGAACTACATCTGCCAAGCAAGAATCAATACCCGAAGTTTCAACAGCAAGCTCAAGTTCAACAAGCGATGATCATCATGAGCCTGAAACTCCAAAATCTCCATCAAGATCATCACCTTCATTTTCGCAACGCGCAATCTCACAAACCCTGACAAGTACAGCAAACCTAGCAAATCTTCTTCCTACAGGAACCCTTTTAGCCTTTCAGCTTCTAACACCAATCTTCACCAACAACGGTGCCTGTGATGCCGCTACGCGCCCTTTAACCTTCATTCTTCTTGCTCTGCTAGCAATTTCTTGCTTTCTTGCTTCGTTTACAGACAGTGTTAAATCCTCTGATGGACAAGTATACTATGGCTTTGCAACCTTTAAAGGGTTTTTTCTGTTTGATTGTCCTGATCCAACAACCATAGAACCAAAAGAAATAAGCAAGCGCAGGATTAGTTTTGTTGATGGAGTTCATGCTGTTTTGTCTGTGCTTGTGTTTATTTCTTTTGCTATGAGGGATAAAAATATAGCAAGCTGCTTTTATCCAATGCCTAAACAAGAAACTCAAGAGGTTTTGAACATTGTTCCTGTTGGAATTGGGCTAATTTGCAGCTTGCTTTTTGTTATTTTTCCAACTAGAAGGCATGGAATTGGCTACCCTCTTACATCAGGCAAATAAGTAATTATTCAACAATTTCTACCATAACTATTAGTGTACTTAATTTCTTGTTGGAGCTAGTCAGATTTTATATTTTCTTGATCTTTTTTCTTTCATTTCCTTCTATTTTCCAAGAAAATGTAAAAAAAAGGTTAGTTGATAGTTTCATCACCAACCTGCAATGTTTACTTTAAAGAAATATGTACATTTGTTGATTCAATCAAAATAACTGTGCTAGGTCAAAACAAAAAATTCAAATCATTGTGTTAACGTGTTTATCCTGTAGAAAAACATTAATTGTATTTTTTTTTTTTGTCAATTTGTAAGAATTTTATTGCCTTAAGAGTTAATTACATTCAAAATAATTGAAATATATATGACTATCAGATAAAGAGAAATATCATGGAAAAAAGAATTTATCATGTAAAAAAAACATTAATTATATTGGTTTTTTTGGTCAATTTGTAAGATTTCTTGAATTAGTTCTTGGTCGATTACTGGCTGGATATAATGCTGACTTTGATTTGTTGAGTAGTATTCTAAAACTGAAAAATATTACAATTTTAATTTTTAAATTTAATTCTATTAGCTATACAGAACTATAGTATTCTAAAACTGAAAAATATTGCAATTTTAATTTTTAAATTTAATTCTATTAACTATGTAAGAATATATGTATTTACAACATTGAATACCAAATAAAATGTACTGCCAACTTTTATAATTTAAAAATTCATAAAAATATTCACTTTGCAATATAGTTACCACTAATATTGTTGAAATATCCTTGACTATTGATGTAAATTTTATGTTATTAACAATAAATATGGTAATTAAAAAAAGAAATATAAATACTCACCTATTAATTATTTTTAACATGCTATTTAAAATTTTATATCGATAATTTTTAATTTCATATTTTATCTACTATTAGTTTCAAAATTAACTAATAATAATAAAGCATATGAAAATGGAAAAACTAAACATATCTATATATTTAATTTACTTTAAAACATAAAAGAAGCTAAGTTTATTTTACTTTTCTTGTTATTTTCAATTAGTAGCATATTGTATATACCTTAGTTATGAAAAAAAAATGTAATATATCATGAGTAGTTTTTTTTTAATAAATAACCACAACCCGGAGGATTTGGAGAAATGGCGGCTAACTAAGCTTACTGTACATATGGAACTTCTTAGATTATTATTAACTGAGAATACTAATAAATGCCACGCTTATGAATCATGAACTGAGAAGTTCCATATGTATAGTAAATCTTGTATTAACCGCTATTTCTCCAAAAACTCTTTGGATTCTAGTTATTTGCTGAAAAAAATGATACTTTCAAAAAGCAAATCCCATATCGAACATTTGTGGCAAGATTTCACAGCTCATAAGCATGGCATTCAATTTTCTAAGTTAGCAATTACCTGAGAAGTTTCATATGTACAATAAGTCTTTGTTTCATATGTAGTTTATGGTATTATGCGTGTAATTAGAGGCATTTGTAGAGTTATTTATCGAATAAACAAAGGAATCAAGGAGTTTAAAGTTAAAGATTTGAGGGTGATTTAGACACAAGTAAGGACATGCCCTGTAGATGGTCATGTAGTGTTCTGGAGCTAAATAAGGGGGTAAACATAGTTAATAACATGTCCGAGGACAATATTCTTTTTGCTGTGAAGAATTCATTGGTTGGACACGGGTTAAAACATGCCCGTGTTGGAGGCCATGTGTGCTGCTGTCTATTTTCTCTTGGTTGGACATGGTTCGAAACTGAAGAAAAATACAAGAAGAAGAAGAGGTGTTTGATGATAACTCTGATTAATCATTTTATTGATATTCTTACTGATATTTATACAGAATTTGATACAGCATTTTATCTACTTTTAAATTTCAAATTATAAATAGAAAATATATAAAAAGATTCATAACAGATAAATATCTATGAAACAGCTAAACAATATTTATAACAGATCCTTGTTTATCCGGTAGCGCAGCTTCTATTGCATCAGTTGTAACAGCTTCCTTAACATTCCCCCTCAATCTGGCATGGGAAGAAGACTGAACATGCAGATTGCGACGAAAAGTATGAAAAACAGCTTTGGCCAAAGGCTTGGTGAA
>CATIWO010365532.1:0-13347 GCA_949673435.1 Macaranga tanarius | reverse complement strand
GGTTCGGTTCCGGTACGGTTTTTTACAAATCTCCAGTACCGTACCAGATTAGTTAAACGGTCCGGTTCTATTCGGTTCGGGGTTAAAAGTAATCGGTTCGGTACGGTTTTTTTGTCTATCGGTTCGGATTTTCGGTTCGGTTCGGTTTTTTCTCCGTCCCGTGCTCAGCCCTAACTCAAACATCGCTAAATACGCGTGCAATGTAAAATGATGTTGTGTATATATGTTGAGTGGGAGAGAGAGTTTTGTCAGCAAAGATCAAAAAAATAAAAAAATAAAAAAAAAATAAAGTGTTTCATTTATTTTAACCCTAACAACTAAGACCTTGCTTGGTTGATGGTAATGGAATGAAATATAATGAGTAAAGTAATGGAATTAAGAATGCAATGGAATGAAATGTATTTATCATTCCATTACCATGCTTGGTTACATGAGTTTTTAAACAAATGTAATGTAATGAGTATTAAATTTTTATACTTGATTATACTATTTTCATATAATTGGAATATGAGAAAAAATAAAGAGAAAATAAAAAAAAAGAAAGAAAAAAGAGAGATAAAAAAAATAAAGAGAAAATAAAAATAAAAAAAGAAAAAAAGAGTATAAGAAAAAATGAAAAAAAAAAAGGAATAGTAAAAAAAAAGAAAAAAGAAAAAAGAAAAAATATATTAAAATAAACAATAGGGCATGTAATGAGGAATACATAAATTTTTTAAGGATTGTCAAATACGGCTTTAAAAGTAATGAGGATTACTTATGTAATTTCTATTACATTGAAATAAAAATAAATTTCTCTACCAAGCATAATAATGAATTATATAATGTAATAGACATTCAATTACAATGCCCATTACATCTAACGAAGCAAAGCCAAAGTTCTGTTGTGCAAAAACAATGATTTTCTGCAGCCCCACAGCCACACTATGGCATTTCACCTATCAAATGTTGTCACTTCTTCATGTGCCTCTTGATTATAGCTTTAATATATATAATAGTGCAAACCCAACAATAAAACGACGTCATTTCATTTATTAGTAAATATAAAAAATTTGGTTGGATCGAGTGGACCATAGCCTCCCCCGACCCCACCAACCGAAAACTAAAAAATTCATACACTTCCGTCTAGGGGTGGCCACGGTTCATGAACCGGCCGGTTCCGGTTCGAAACCGCCGGTTCATGGTTCGATTTAAGGTAGAACCGAATCAGAATCGGCTTAACTTCGGTTTCGGGCCGGTTCCAAATCGGCCGGTTCCGGTTCATGGTTTCAGTTTTTTCAGTTCGGTTTTTACGCAATGTAAAAAAGTTTTATTATTTTAGAAAATAAAATATACCACGAGTAAAAGAAAATTATGTAGAATTTTATAAAGAGTTGTAACTTGCATTTTTTGAATTTTTGACGTAATTTATTTTTTTTCATAAAATGAACCAGAACCGGCTGATTTGGAATCTGAACCAGTCGGTTTTGAACCAAAACCACCGGTTCACAATTTCAAAATGGTGAAACCGGCCCTGAACCGGTCCCACTCTCGGTTCAGAACCGGTTCAGCCTGATTCCGAATTTGACCGGTTTCGGTTCTGAATTTGACCAGGTCGGTTCCGGTTCGGTTCCGGGCCGAAACCGGCCCTTGGCCACCCCTACTTCCGTCCAATCCGACATCTCCTCAAATTCAGCAGCTGAGCTCAACCCATAAATAATTTCGAAATTTCAGGCTCGATCGGTTGATGCATAACACAAATCAAACACATGAATGGTAAGATTAAAATTTATTTTATTCTTAAATTTGATAAACAACTATCAATATTTTTTTTTTCTAATTTAAAAAACACAAGGTATCTACTTAAATTTTATTATTAAATAATTATTTAGATAACTCATATTAAAAGTTATAAAAATGTTACAAATAACATATATTAATTATTAATTTAGTCAATACAAAAATATTTTTTGTACCTTTCGTTCATGTAGGGTATAACTATATTAGTATGATTTTATATACAATAATCCATTTAAAGTATCAAATTAGATTTGTGATTTGATAAAAAATGATTTGTGACATTTATTATTCTCATAAAAAATATAAAGCTAAATTTAAAAAGGATAATTTCTCATTTTTTAAAAACTAAATTAATTTATAAATTTTATTTTATTTAAATTATTTATTTAGTAGATAAATTTTAACACATTATGGACATAACGTGGCAAGGGTGGCTTCATGTAAGCATGGCATCATTTAATGCCCTCAGGTACCAACAAACTTTTCTTGAAACTTATATGGACATTTAATCCATGAATTCTGCCAAAAACATCAGAATAATTTTGTTCCGACACTTGGACTAGAACAAAGAAAGACCAAACACAAAAGTTACGTCTTGCTTCACTTTGTCTTCATCATGGAACGCCTGCATCAATTCCCTCTTTTCCCTGCCTTGTTCTGCTCCCTCCTATTCATCATTATCATACAGAGAAAATGGAAGCAATTAAAAGCCAGAAACTCTTCAAAGTTACCTCCAGAGCCGAGAAAGCTACCAGTAATAGGGAACATGCCCCAACTTATTGGAGCACTGCCTCATCATCGCCTGAGAGATTTAACCAAGAAGTACGGTCCCATAATGCATCTCCAGCTCGGCGAAGTTTCAAATATCGTCATTTCATCGCATGAAGCGGCTAGAGAAGTAATGAAAACTCATGACATAAACCTTGCAGCAAGTATTATCATGTATAATCTCAATCAAAGACATTGCTTTTGCACCCTATGGAGATCACTGGAGGCAGCTGCGAAAAATTTGTACTCTTGATCTAATGAGCACAAGACGTATCGTTCAGATCAATTAGACAAGAAGAGGTATTGTCTCTTGTCAACTCTATTTCTTCTAGTGCAAGGTCACCTATCAATCTTGGTAAGATGCTGTTTCTTTTATCAAATACTACTACTTTAAGGACTGCTTTTGGTAAGACTAACAGGCAGAACGATGAATTTCAACTACTTGTCGAGAAAATTGTCAAGATTCTTGAAGGTTTTAGTCTCGCAGATATATTCCCTTCTGTTAAGTTTCTTCCAGTCCTTACTGGGATGAGGACTAAACTTCAAACGCTGCACCAAGAAGCAGATATGATTATTGAAAATATAATCAAAGAACACAGAGAAAATAGGGTAACTAGTTCGAAAGGCGTAGAAGATCTTGTCGATGTTCTCTTGAATCTTCAAGATTATGGCGACCTTAAATTCCCTTTAACAACAGATAGCATCAAAGGAGTCATGCTAGTAAGTATTGTCCATCACTTTATATATATATATATTATTGGTCTTCTAATCGAGATTCAAACTCTTACCCTGTAGTCCACTGGACTCCGGTGCTACTGAGCTAAAGCTCACTGACAAGTACTGTTGCCATCATTTGAATTTCTTTACATGAGAATGATTTATTTGTCTGATATTGTGAGTTATTTCTTTTACTGAGTAATTATGTTCATGTGTGATGTGTGTATATATAAATATATAGTTTTATAAAAAATTTATAATGTTTGTAATTTATTGTAATTTTTTTTAATTTTTAAAATTGAATAAAAAAAATGCTGATTTGGCTATTTTTGTGATATTATACAATTTGTACTTTGTTCAAAATTGATAAAAAAGATGCCCACATGACTGCCTTAAGAAAGTGTATTTGATACGTTATATGTGCTTTTTTTTTTAATTAATTTTGATCAAATTGTATATTGTGTTTAAATTATAAATACTTCATTAAGTTAGAATATTTTTGCTAAATTTTAAAAGTTAGATTAATTTTACAATAGATAATGAACGTTAGTTGTGATTTTTTGTACTAATAGAGCTATTTAACAATGAATGATCTTGAGAAAAGAATCTTGCAACATCTCTAAATCTTGTACATATTCAACTCAATTTCAGGATATGTTCCTTGCTGGAAGTGAAACATCTTCTACATCAGTGGAGTGGGCAACGTCAGAAATGGTTAAAAATCCAAGAGTGATGGAAAAAGCACAAGCAGAGGTCAGGCAAGTCTTTAATCAAAGACAGCAAATAGTGGACGAGACAGGACTTCAAGAATTGAAATACTTGAAATTAGTTATGAAAGAATCATTAACATTACATCTTCCTGTTCCCTTACTTCTTCCTAGAGAGTGCACGGAGAATGTTGAAATAAATGGATATGAAATACCTGTCCACAGTAAGGTTGTGGTTAATGCATGGGCTATTGGAAGGGATCCTCATTGATGCGGGTGCTCCCTCATCTCAGCTCCAGCTTGGTGTGCTAGTTTGCAAGAGTCAGAAAAGAAGAACTAGAGGGCTTGGGGTGTCCCAAGGCCCCTCCGACGCTCAAGTCAGAGAGTTTCCTGATAAGGAGTTTCATTAACTGAAGATGTAATATGTGTGTTCACAGCAGAAAATGAAGCTGTTTTCATAGAGTTCGTGTTCTGAGAAAAATGATCCTCCCAGACCATAAGTGAGAAGAAGACGAAGAGGAGGAAGAGTGTAGAAGAGAAAGAGTTACCTGTAGCACTATTGTTTGTCCCCTTTTATATGGTAAAGAGCGTACTTGAGAGAGAGAGCAGAGTCACATGTTTTTGAAGTTACAGTACCATTGCAGAGCACTTGAGTGTTTGTTAGCTGGCAGGTTGGTGAATGACGGCCGCATTTAATGTGTTGCAGAGAGCAAGTAAGCTGTAGTATTCCTGAGAGGAAGTTCTAAACGGGAATTTTCCCTGCAGTCGAGTGTAATCGGTAGTCGGGCATACTCCTGAGTGGAGTAGTTGACCAGTCAAACTCTCATGAGAGGTCCCACTAAAAAAGTTAGAGGATCTTATTTTACACGTGGCAGTCGTTGATTGGTTAGGTAATTTTGTGTATCATCAGTAGTCCTCCCTTTTAGTCCTAAGACCAAGTAAGTTGGTCTTAGGATTATTCTGGTGTAGAACTTCCTAAATGCAGACAAACATTATAATATTCACAATTGTCAAGTACAAGGGAAATTCAAGTAGGCTCCTTTCTATATTGAAATACCATGGTAACCGTAATGGCACGGGTTTTTAGGAGTGACTCAAGACTGCTCAACTACCTTGTCTTATCCTATAATTGTTGTAAGTAGGTAGGTTTGAATTTTGAAATCCCCTATTTGAATTTTGAAATCCCCTATTCTTTAGGAAGGAGTTATGCTTGAGAGAAGTAACCACCCTCATTAATTCTCACACTTATAAATGCTTGTTGTAGGGATCGAGGAGTGAATAAATCAAGAAGAAGGCAAAAAGACTTCATTTCACTTTCAAGAAGCGATTCTTTCTACCCTTTTCTTTCCTACACAGTGGTGTTCTTTGTGTTTACTGTTCTAGGTATGTTTCCTCCACCTTTTCCTTTACGCTTTTGGTTTTCCCTTTTCATCTCTATGGGTCGTGGGTTCGAGCTATCCCGATTCGTATCTAATGCCAATGTCAGGCATTTCCTTAGATCTCTAGGGGGTAGGACTTATTCAAAAGAGGCGATCTCCATTAGAGCCCCAATGAAGAACGAAAGGTTATGGGTCCCCGAAGGTTCCACCGACTTAATGAGCGCACAATATGATGAGAGGGATATGGTTTTCTTTGTGAAGCAGATCGAATGCGGATTGGATTTGCCCCCTTCCCCTTTTTGTGCATAGGTTTTTCAATTCTATCATAAATGTCCTGGGTTTCTTACTCCTCACGGCATGCTTTTGATTTCCTGTTTCCCTCTTTTGTGTGAGAAGCTAGGAATTATCCCCACTGTAAACTTATTTAGGGTGTTTTTCGATATTATAAAAATCCCGAGTGGGTTTTGCACCTTTCATAGCGGCCAGGGATTGATCATATTTGGGGATATTCCATATGTGGACAAGTCTTGGAGATTTAAATTTTTAGTAGCTAGGTTGAAAGATAGTGGGTTTTTGTCGAAATGGGACTTTGAAACAAGCTTTAAGGAACTGCCTGAGGAGGCAAAAAAGGCTCCCCAACTAAATAATGAAGAGAAACTAGGTTTTGAAAAGATCATAGGGGAAGTTAATGTTTTTAATATTCAAAGGATTTTAGCAGGGTATTCTCTAAATGAATCTGGTAGGCTCTTGTTACTTATTTTACTTTTGTTTATCTGTTGCTGTTGTGGCGATTGTTTATGTATCCTTGGGTTTTTGTAGTTTTTCAGGAAAATATGAGCTTTTCAAGGCCGGCAAAGTTCTCTCTTTCCTCTGGGGAAATAGCCCGTCTGGCTAAGCAACGAAGCCAGCAGGGAGTTGGGACCCCCAAGGAGATTGCAGGAAAAGGTATAAGTGTAGATGCTCCCTAAGAGTCGAAGAAGTTAAGCTCTTATTCAGGTGTTATGACTAAAGGAAAAGCCGATGCTGTGGTCATAAAAGATTTGTCACTAGAGTGGCCTAAAGAGGAGAAGGCCAAGATTCTTTTGCCTGGTGTCATGGGGAAAGGGAAAAGAATAGCTTCCGAAGAGCCCGAGGAGGCCTTCGCTTCTGACTCTGATGAAGAGGTAGGAAAACACCTCCAAAGGAAAAAGAAAATAACTAGGTTAGACCCTCAAGTGGCTGTTGAACGTTTGAGCAAGATTACGACAGTGATAACTCAAGAGAAACAACTTGAAGTGAACCTGTCTGCTGCCTCACCCATTAACCTTCAGCCGGATACTCCCGTTCAGGAGATTGCCTCTTTCCTAATTAACTGATATCTGGGTATTGGGTTTTCTATACAGGGTTCTGCTATGTCGGATCTCCTTTGCTCACTTTATATTGGTTCAGAGGAACATTCCCGACATTACGACAGGGGCACTCCGTCTCTCGGGAATCAGGCAATTAGGAGTGCATAGTTGGTAATTTTGATTATAGCATAAATTCTTCTCTTTTTTTTTTCTTCTTTTTCTTCTCTTCTTTCTTCTTATTATCATTATTTTTATAACTATGTGGTGCTCTATATGAACAAGAATTCCGAGCTCAATCTATTCAGGAAGAAGTCTCTAGGCTGGTAGAAGAGAATGAAGGATTAAAGAAAGAAGCCAGTGGTTTCAAGGATGACTTTGACAAGGCCATGTTGCAGCTTGGCCTATCCAAGAGCGCCCGTTCAAGCCTTAAAGATGAGAAAAAGCATCTTGTGGAGTTAAGTTACAAAATGAAACAGGAGATTTCTATACTCAAGAAGGAGTTATCTAAGAAAGAGTCCCAGAAAGAGGATGCTGTAAATCATGCTTTAGAGGACTTCAAAAATTCTGAGGAATATAACCAAGAGATGACCCTTCGGGCAGTCAATTTCTATTCAGATGGGTGGTATGCCTTTTTTGAGATGGCCAAGAGGCAATTTTCCAACCAAGATTTTTCTAGTTTTAATATTGTTAGAGGCGATTCGGGCAGTTCCCCTGAGGGTGCTAAACCGATTCAAGAGGGGGCGACTTCTGATGCCTTCCTCGATGTGGTAGCCACCGGAGATCTTTGTGAAGTTCCTATTCCAGGGGAAGGAGTGGCTGAAAAGCTGGGAAAGCCCAATGACCCTTCTGACAGGGCAAATGAAGATTCCTCTGTACTTGTTCCCAGTGATGTTGGGAATAAACCTGGGTCCTCTGTCGCAGGAGGAAAAGCCTAACTGAATTATGTTGACAGTTAGCCATCTTGTTTAGGTTTATAGGATAACATAGTAGTATTAGCTTCAAGGATGATGTAAGACAATTTAGTCGTTGTATGGAACTTTTCTTTCCTCATGGTATTTAAGCAACGTTTCTTTCGATTCATGTTTTGTTTTCTCTTTAGTTGAATGATATAGGCACATGCTTGATTTATGTTTAGGGGATCCCTGCGCAGGTGCTCCATGGGGAGAAATGTTATGGTAATATTTTGTCTCACTTCTAGAGATGTAAGAAGATCGAATACATTCTGTTGTGGTGCACTTCACTTCTGGAAGTGTTCCCCCAGTGTTGGGGGAAAATTATTGTATTTTGACATAGGGTGTCTTTCTTTCTTGAAGGAAATTGATCATTTCACTAGGGAAGTTTCCCTAGATCAGGATTATTAGGAATAATCCTGGGGATATTTTTGAGTTTTTACTGTGAAATTATATTTCGTGTATTGGATTATTGAATTTTCCATCAGATGTTTTTGATTGGCGTGAGAGTAATTTCTTTTGCACAAGAAGTAGTACACATGGATTGATTAATAATCAAGAAAAATTGCCAATTCTAGCCAAATAGAGAGAATAATGTAAATTGCCAATTCCAGCCAGATAAAGAGAGTGATGTAAATTGCCAAATCTAGCCAAATAAAGAGAGTGATGCAAAGATGACTGCACTTCCAAAAAAATGGTTCCCATTAACTAAAGGGAATGCCCAGAATAACATAGATAATTAATTAGTATGAAATAAACATTAATTCATATCATGAAAATATCCCTTGCGGCATCAAAAAAGACAATAAGTATAATAGACATTAACGACCAAGAACCGTCTTAAGGGGTTAAGAGTTCTCCTATTGATAATATTTCTTCAAATGCTGAGTGTTCCAGGCATGAGGGAGTAGATTCTCGAAAGCATCGGCTAACTGATAGGTCCCTAACTTGACCATTTGTACAATTCTGAATGGACCCTCCCAGGAGGGGGATAATTTCCCTTGTCCTTCTCTTTTGCCAGTAGCATTTAAATGCCTGAGTACCCAGTCCCCTATTCTCAGGGGTTTAGGCTTGATTCGAGTATCAAAGTAGCATGCTGCTCTTCTCTGTTGTGCCGCAATTTTTACTAACGCTTCCTCCCTCAATCCTTTGAGTAAATCTAGATTAATCCTCAGTCCCTCTTCATTTTTATCCACATCATAGTATTGCACCCTTGGGGTAGGCATTCCAATCTCTATAGGAATGACAGCTTCAGTTCTGTATGTCAGTGAGAAAGGAGTTTCCCCGGTGGCAGTCTTTGGGGTGGTTCTATAGGCCCATAGGATACTAGGTAATTCCTCTGCCCAATCGCCCTTAGCATCTTTTACTCATTTCTTCAGGCCTTGCAAAATAATCCTATTTAATACTTCTGCCTGCCCATTGGTTTACGGATGGGAGACAGAACTGAATCTGTGATCAATCTTTAGCCCCTCAGTAAACTCTCTGAATCTACTACAATTAAATTGTTTGCCATTATCTGATATGAGTATTTTAGGTATCCCAAATCTGTAAATCACATTTTTTCATACAAAACTGATAGTCTTTTGAGCGGTGATGGTTGCCAAAGCCTCAACCCACTTGGTGAAATAATCAACTGCTAAGATGATGAAACGCCTTTGCCCATAAGCTATAGGGAAGGGACCCAAGATGTCTATTCCCCACTGTGCGAATGGCCAAGGGACCGGAATAGGGTGTAAGGAGTTTGCCGAAACAAGTATAAAATTAGCAAATCTCTGACAAATATCACATTTTTGCATAAATTCAAAGGCATCTTTGGTGATTGTGGGCCAAAAATATCCATGTCTAATTATTTTATTAGATAAAGCTCTTTCTACAATATGGGTACCACATACTCCTTCATGAACTTCCCTTAGGACATAATTCGCTTCTTCTGGAGATAAACACCAGAGCAGCGGCAAGTGATATCCTCGCTTATAGAGTTGACCATTCTGAATGACAAATATGTATGCTCTAAGAGAAAGCTTGAGGGCTTCTTTTTTATCTGATGGCAATTCTCCACCTTCCAGGTACTTCATTAGTAGATCCATCTAGCAGGGTGAGTTTTTCACAGGGTAGACTTGAATAGAATAACTCTCTTGGGTTTTTGAAATGCTAGGGGTGGATAGTGTTTCCACGTAAGTGTCGCCCGATATGAATTCCCCTGTGGCCACGGTTATTTTACTGAGTGCATCTGCCTGGGAGTTTTCCGCTGGGGGAATTTGTACAATGCATACAGGAATTTTCTTTTGTTTGAAATTTTCAAGAATCTCCTTGACTCGTCGCAGGTATAGAGCCATCATTTCATCCTTTGCCTCAAATACCCCAGTGATTTGGTTCACCACTAACTGAGAATCGTTGTGCACCTTCAGGTCCGATACTCCCACAGTTTCCGCTAATTCAAAACCTCTAATGATGGCTTCATATTCCGATATGTTATTCAAAATAGGGAAAGTGAATTTAAGGGCATGTTTTACTAAAAACCCTCAGGGTCCTTTGAACACTATCCCCTGCACCTCCTCCTATTGAACAGGCTGAGCCATCCACGTACAAATCCCATTCATAAATATCTTGTGCGAGGGAGTTTGATAAAGGAACCACGGTCCATTTCCCTTGGCTGTCGTCTATAGCCTTCTTTTCGACATCATTGAAACTACATTCAATGAGAAAATCTGCTAAAGCTTATGCTTTAATGGCCTTTCGAGGTTCATATTTGAGTCCAAGCCTCCTATCTTCACTGACCAGATTGTCATCCTTCCAGCTGTAGAAGGTCAATGTAAGGCTTGCCTGAGAGGTACATTAGTTCTAACAATACCCTGATGGCCCAACAGATATATGAAAAATTTCCTTATGGCTATTAACAGAGAGAATGCTAATTTCTCTATCAAAGAATAGCTGAATTCGGGTCCCCGTAAAACTTTGCTCATATAATATACAGGCTTTTGTACTTTGTTCTCCTCCCTCACTAGGACAGCACTAACCGCTCGATCGGATGCTGATAGGTAAATGTACAAGTCTTCCCCTGGGGTAGGGTGACTTAGAACTTGAGCAAACTGTAAGTATTCTTTCAAATTATGGAAAGCTCTTTCACACTCCACAGTCCATTCGAAAGCAGGGACTTTTTGCAGCTTTTTGAAAAAGGGCAAGCATCTTTCTACTGATTTAGAAATAAACCTGTGTAGGGTAACTATCCTTCCAGCTGGCAGGAGATGGCATGTCTAGAATACCCCGAACCTTCTCTGGATTAGGTTTGATTCCTCTACTACTAACCATATATCCCAAGAATTTTCCTCCCTTTATACAGAATGAGCATTTTTCTAGATTTAGCTTTATCCTGTATTGATTCAGCACCCCAAAAACTTCCTGCAGATCTTGTAAGTGTTGCTCGAATGTCTTGCTTTTCACAATCATGTCATCCACATATGCTTCGAGGTTTCTTCCCAATTGTCCTTTGAAAACTTTGTTAACCAAACACTGGTAAGTGGCTCCAGCGTTCTTCAAGCCAAAAGGCATGGCTTTATAGCAGTAGGTTCCTTTTTTGGTAATAAAAGTAATTTTTTCTTCATCCTCAGGGTCCATTGGGATCTGATGGTAGCCCGATAGGGCATCAAGAGAAGTTAAATATTCATATCCGGCTGTGGCATCCACTAACTTATCAATAGAAGGAAGAGTAAAATAATCCTTAGGGCAGGCCTTGTTCAAATCGGTGAAGTCCACACAAAGTCTCCATTTTCCGTTTGGCTTTTTTACTAGCACCACATTTGCCAGCCAAGTGGGATAGTTGACCTCCCTAATGAAGTCAGCTTCAATCAACTTATCTACCTCTCAATCGATGATCTCTTGCCTTTGGGGAGAAAAGAATCTTTTCTTCTGCTGTACGGGCTTTATCTCTGACCCAACATTAAGCTTATGGGTGATGATACTAGGATGTAGGCCTGGAAGTTCAGAAGGGCTAAAGGCGAACTCCGTATTGTGCTCTTGGAGGAATTTCCTGATAAAGAACTTTTGGTCTTCTGTCAGATGGGCATTTACCTGAGTGCATCGGCTGGGATGATCAAAAGAAATTTCTACTGGCTCGAGCTCCCCCACAGGTTCAGTTCTTTATTCTGATTCAGCATCTCGAATTTGCATGGGCTCTACAAATAAAATCTCTTCCTCATCCGCTGATCCCAAAGAGATGGAATGACAATATTTAGCTTCGAATTGTCTTCTTTTAACAGTAATCAGGCCATCCTCAGCAGGCATCTTCATGCATAGGTATCTGATGCAAGTGATTACACAGAATTCGTATAATACAGGTCTCCCAACAATCGTGTTGTAAGCAGTTGATACCTTGGCAACTATGAAATCTGCCATCATAGTCCTCCCTCTTGTGATTTCTCCCGTCAGGTTAGTTTCTCCCAAAGTAATGGGGAGAGTGACTTTCCCCTCCACTGGAATGGGAACATCTCCCAACCCCTTCAGTTTCGAATAAACCGGTAGTAGATGATCTTCTCGGGTGTTCATCTTTTGCAGGACATGGTATGGGAGGAGGTTAACCAAACTTCCATCATCAATCAGAACCCTCTCTACTTTGAAATTATTTGTTACGGCCATCACGACCATCGCATCCACGTGAGGGGTTAATACCCCCTCACCATCCTCTGGGCCGAAAGTAATCAGGCACGTACTGAGAGGATTTTCCCCTTTCTGTCTGAGTCCTGCCTTCTTGGAATTAATTGTCCTTTGCCGCTCGCCTTGGTCTTCTTCTACTATACAATGGATTACTCCTCCAGTTCTAGTGTTCACTAGGAGCATGGGCTGTTTATCTTTCACCGGACAGGAAGATGTAGCTCCCTCGATTCCGAGAGGCTTGAAAGATCTATCTTCATTCCTCACAAAGCCCCTCAAATGTCCCTCCTTTATGAGCCTTTCTATTTCTAGCATCAATTGATGACACTCGTTGGTGTTATGCCACACGGACCTGTGGAAGTGGCAATACCTGCTTTGGTCTCGGTTTTTAGGATTTGAAGTCATTTCCTTCAGCCATCTGACATATTCCCTATCTTTGATAGCCATCAGAACCTCCTGGCGGGTGGTGCTGAGAGGGGTCATATTTTCCTCTATGGGAGGGTGAGAGGTCTCTTGGGAAATCTCTGCTGAGGCCTTTGATTAGCTAGATTGTAGTTCCTTCTGGTCCTCTTGGGAGGAGAAGAATCATCAAATTCTTCCTTGCACTTGGGTGCAAACCTACTGGTTCTGAAGGCATCATCTTGTCGTATGTATTTTTCTGCTCTGTCCATGAGGGCGGTCAAGTCGGCCGGTTTGTTCTTTGATAGAGAATTAAAAAATGGAGGGTTGTTGGTGAAGGGAAAGTGTTGTGGGTGGACAATGAAAATGCGGAATTTAAAATTTTTCATTGCATGCAACATTTGCATCAACACATATCATTAATATGCCTATAGATCATATCACATGCACTCTTACATAGCTAAACATGCATAATAGACAACACATAGTTAACATGCCAACCAAAACAGAATATAGAAAGAGTTCTTACCAACTAAGAGATATAATAACACTTACATACTCCTTAAGTTGGTAGCACACTCGAAATGCTTTGGTCAATGGCAATCCACAAGCTTGAGCTCCCCAAGTGTGAAGCCTCTAGCTTGTCCACACGGCTATGGCTTGGAAGATCTCCTTG
>CATIWO010365513.1:0-19426 GCA_949673435.1 Macaranga tanarius | reverse complement strand
GTTGTGAGGTATTGAGTAATTATCCTAATTCATTAAGGAGGTGTAGAGATATTAGGGAGATAATTGTTGATAATTATTTATATTATTATTATTATTAAGATTTAGTGATAATATGTAATTATTAGGAAGAGACTTTTGAGGAGGCAAATGAAATTTTATGATTTATGGAAGGGTAGTGTGTGTATATATGTGTGTGTGTGTGTGTGTTAGGTGTGTAGAGAATTGTAGAGAGGAAGAAGAAGAGGGAAAAATTAAGAGGCTTTGGGGAGATTTTGAGTTTCTCGACACATCTAGCAATCAAATTGGGGAGCTTTAGAAGATTTATAAGACTTTGAGAGCATCAATTAGGTAAGCCTTGTATTTATTTTGATTAATTGAGTTAGGTTATGTAAATTGGGAATTCAGGTTCTGTTTTAGTTTTTCATTAGTCTTAGTTTTTTGACCATATCTTGAGTTGTAGAGCTCTGATTTAAGCAAAGTTTAATGCTATAGAAACTTCAAATTTCTATACAACTTTTATATTTTGAGCCAGAGCTGATTTTGCTATTAAGACTGACAGACATAGCTCTATATATTCGTGCTCGTACTATTAACTTTGTTTTGGCCGGATTTACTTAAAAATCTATATTTAATTCTATACATATCTAAATCGAGATATTCCAATTGGAATTTATTATATACTCATTTGGCTAGCTTTAGTTTAAATTTCATGATTTTTGGACTTATGTAGATTAGATTGGGATACATTGAATCTTAAACATGTAGAGCACTAAGTTGCATTTGAATGCAAGTGGTATGGTAGTTATGTGGTATTTATATATGAATTGTGTATAGGCATTGATAAGGATAAAGGTGGTACCAATCAATAGGAGAGCTTCTCTTTGAAGTTGAATTACTTTGAGTAAGTAATTATTAATATGATGATATATATGTTCATTCTCTTAATTATGTGAAATAAATTGCTATGAATGAATTAAACCAGTTATGTGATGTGTTATGAATCAACATATGAATTGTAAAAATGTTGAATTATAATTGAGCATGAAGTGAAGTGAGATATGGCCATTGATATGTGATTGTGTATGAGAATGTGATATTGTGTTGAATTGATTGATTGAATGAGGTGTGAAGTGAATATAATTATTGAATGAGAATGGTACATATTCATGTGAATTGAGTATGTGTATGTAGCTTGATTGAATATTGGTAAGGAAATGTGAGGAAAATATGAAATAGTGGGGCTGAGCCAGGTAGGTAGCCTTAATTGATTATGAAATCTAGAACTGAGCCAGGCAGATAGTTCCAATAGTGGTCACATGTGAAAAGATGACTTGTGAGATGGGTAAGCTGAGCTAGGCAAATAGCTACCCGAGAAATTATATGTAAGGATGTGAGGATGTGAGACTGGAATTGAGCCGGACGGATAGTTTCAGTATTTGACCACTTGTGAGAAATGCGCATGTGAGGTAGTTCCGGCCGGAAACCAAATTATGTTATGTTACGAATGAATTTGTGGTTAATGTGATATTAAATCATCTAAGTTTGTATATATTGTGTTTATGTTTGGTATATGTTGCGTATATGTTTGGTATATATGTTGTGAATATGATTGGTATGTATTGGAATTAAGGCTATACTTAAACTTAGTCTATAAGATTATTATTATTATATAACTTAATTAGTTCTTGAGAAGTGATATATGTGTAGTTATGTTGATAATTGCTTATTGAGTCGCAAGCTCACCCATTTGTAATTATTTTTCAGGAAGTAGTTAGAAAGAGCTTGAAGCTTGCTTATTTAGTAATTTTCAGAGGTTGAGGTGTGCTTGGTGAAATCATCTTCCATTCTCATCGTCATGCATCATTCACATTTTGTATTGATGCTATAAACATTTGGACTATATGTAATGTTTGTGTTGAGAATGTATTATGCAATGTGCATACGTATAGTGGATTGTGAAGTTTGTATATATGGTTGAGAATATGCAAACATATATATGTTATTTAAAGGAGTAAATCTATGTTATATATGTGAATTATTGTTCAAGAAGCATATTATGTTTGTACATTGCAAATAGGTGAAACTCTTTGGATATTTATTTGGGACTGGTTCAGGTGACTGTTCCAGCAGGCTACCTGATGTCGAATAATTATTTTGAGGATGTTAGAGACTGATTTATACAAAGTGATAAACATACTTTTTGTTTCTTTATATGTTATCTAAAACCTTGTGAAACAGTTTTGTGAAATAATATGCGTGTAATGAGAAATCATACTTGGAGTGAGACTGGTTCTGCTTGCTTTGTTTGCAGGTAGTCCAATTTTACCCAATTAATATGAGGACCTTAGAGGCTAAATTAAATAAAGCATAAAATGTAAAAGTTGTTAATTTATGTGTTAACTAAGGTTCTAGAAAAGGGCTTTGCAATTTAACTTGTATAATTTGAGAAATTCTAGATGAAACTAGACCTGCTCACACTGTACTTGTGCAAAACACATGTCTGAATTTAAAATTTCACCATTAATTATGCAGACCTTATATTGAGCTAAATTTTGGATATGTTATAAATTTATGTGTTTATTTTATAAAAAAAAAGAATCAAGTAATTTGGAATTTTGTGGTGAGAGTTATTTACTCTCATGTCTAGCAAGGTCAAGTTGTTCCCATGAGAAAGAAATATGCAGAAATGTTAGCCTTACACATATACAGAACATATCCTATAATTATTATGCATATAATTTGTTAATTGTTTCACTTGCTTGAATGTAAGTGATATATTTTTGAATAATGAATGTACATGGTATCTATCTATATGTATTCATGCTATTATGGATTACATAATTTGAGCATGTGTGTGGTTTGTTTGAGGCCACGTGTTGTGGGTCTCACATAAACCTTCTGAAAAAAAAATTATGTGTTAGTATGAAGTTGAATCTATTTATTATAATCAAATATATATTCACATGTAAGCCTTAAATTCTTCCTAGTAAAATTTTTTTGTGGCTTGAGACACTTTGCTCCATTGATAACCCTCATCCTCCAAACTCTCTAAAAACAATTTTCCAAATATCTACGTGTCTGCATAGACATCAACGAGTGTGCTTGTATAGTAAATAACTTCCTAAATAATGTTTTAGATGTATATTTTCCATTTTCTAAGCAAGACTTAACTTACATATGTGTTGAACTATGTTGTAAAATTTTTATGAAGTTGAGCATTCACCTCATCATTTGATAAATGCGAATGAGTTTGTAGTAACTCATCGGCATACAATCTACATAAAAGAATATTATGTTATTGATAACATCTTACTATATATATGGTGATAGATTTTAGAAAATTACTTGATATAAGGTTCCACTTCTTGACAGTTCATCAAAACATATATTCGAGCTGCCTTTCATTCTTCTTCTTCTAAGTATCTATGTGTCTCCTTACCAAATGCTCGACCAGAACTTTTAAATATTGAGAGCATTTCTTCATGTTCTTCTTTAGCATATTCATCACCTCTATTATTTCGTGGCACTTTACGATGTCTAGTTCTCACATGTTGCTCAAAGTAATGTACACAAAATGATGAAGTTCAACCAAGTATGCATTACATATTGAACCCTCAACCTTAGCTTTGTTTTTGACATTATTATTCAATTTTCAAAGGTATCTGTAACTTTGAAATGTTATATAAATAGAATTTTTGATATGAAATAAAAAATATATATATTTATAATGAGTTTATAAGAATTACCTCTCAAATGGGTACATCCATCGGTATTGTACTGGACCATGTAATTTTTGCTTCATAAGCTAAGTGGACCGGTAGATGTTCCATTAAGTCAAAGAATCTTGGAAGAAATATACACTCAAGCCTTCAAAGAATAACAGGAATCTCTTTCTCCAAATGCATCATATATTCTTTTGTTATTACTGTTGAATTGAGATCTTTAAAAAAATTGCTAATCTCTATCAAAGCTTGCCAAACATCCTTAGGTAATAGATCCCGAAATGCTGTTGGTAAGAGTCTTTGAATAAACACATGGCAATCATGGCTTTTCATACCAAACAACTTCAGCTTTTTCATATCAATATATTTACCCATGTTGGATGCATACCCATCAGAAAACTTTAGTTTTTTAAGCCATTCACATAATTTTTGCTTTGCTTGCTTATCTAAAGTGTACGAGGCTTTAGGGTATTTTTATGTTCTTTCATCCCAATGTAGCTCTCGATATCGACATAAACTTTTCAAGTCTTCATGAGACTTTGCATTATCTTTTGTTTTCCCTTCAATATTCATAATAGTGTTAAAAATATTATTAAAAAATTATTCTCAATATGCATAACATCTAAATTTTTTCGAATGAGGTTGGTTTTCCAATAAGGCAAATCCCAAAATATACTTCGTTTCTTCCATCCACAACCATAGTTCTTCATAATTTGACCATTAATGTGCACAACATCAACATCTGTCACTTTCTTCAAACCCAAATGCTCTATCTGGTCCAAAATATCTGAACACAGTCTAACATGTGATGCAACTTTCTCTATTATTTTGTTCTTCAAAAATGCATTTTTATTCCTTCGAAAAGGATGATCTAAGGGTAAGAACTTACAATGGTTATCAAACCACGATGTCTTTTTTCCCTTCAATAGAGAAAATACAGATGAATCTTCCATACAATAAGGGCAAGCTAGCTTCCCTACTGTGGTCCACCCTGAGAGCATCGAATAAGTAGGAAAATCACTGATTGTCCACATAAGTGCTGCTCGCATTTGAAAATTTTGCTTTGTAGATATGTCATATGTTTCTACACCCACCTCTCACAGTTCTTTCAACTCAGCAATTAAGGGTTGTAAAAAAACATCCAACTTCTCTTTAGGATTTCTCAGCCCAGGAACAATTACAGTCAAGAATATGTACTCATCCTTCATGCACATCCATAGAGGCAAATTGTATAGTGTAACTATAACTGACCATGATGAGTATTGTTGTCCCGATTGCCCAAATGGATTAAAACCATCAGCGCACAAACCCAATCTAACATTTTGACTCTAAGCAGAAAAATCAGGATTTGTTTAATTAAAGTGCTTCCAAGCTAATGATTCTGAGCAATGTCATATGACACCACCTTCAATTTCATGCTCAGTATGCCACTTCATGTCCTTAGCTGTAGCATTAGAAGCATATAGCTGTTATAAACAAGGAGTGAGAGGAAAGTAATACATCTTCTTGTATGGAATATTTTTCAAATTTTTTGACACTCGTCTTTGCGGCTTGTATCAACGATGTCCACAAACCTTACAATAAGTTAACTCACTATCTTCACCCTAAAATATCATGCACCCATTCCAATAGCAATTAATTTTCTGTACTAGTAGATGCAAACCTCGCATTAACTTCTTTGTGGCAGAAAAGCTTTATGTCATTACATTATCTGATGGTAGCAACTCAGATAACAACTGACAAATGTCATTATATGCCCTTTTATAAAGATGGTGCTCTGACTTAATATTAAGAAGTCGAGCAACATCAGACAACTCAGAATGTTTATATGGATTCCCAGGCCATACCTCTCGATTTGCAACATTAATCATGTCATACAGTTATTGAGCGGTTAGGTTTGAGGCATCTTTTGTATCTCTTATGCCAAATAAAGGACCAATAGCATCTAGTACCATTGTCTGAAATGTAGCATGAGATGGATCTTTTTCAACAGCCGAATTAGATTCTGAATGAAACATATCCTCCCCCACAGTTTGCGTGTCAACTGTTTCTTTATGCTTATACCAAAAGTTATAGCCCTTTACAAACCCATTTTGTGCAAGATGTATTTTAATTGTGTTCTCATCTACAAAATTTCTATTCTGACAACGACGATGATTACATGGGTACCTGATCTTATGACCGTCCATATATTCTGGATGTTTTTTAGCTAACTCCATAAACTCTTTAATGCCAACCTCAAACTCCGTATTTAGCAAACCATTTCTTAATCTAGCATTTATTCATTGCCGATTTGAACTCATTTTACTTTACTCTATTGTATACATGAAAGATTGCAAGTTATTTTGCATTAAATATAATAATTATACACTTGTAAGTGTTTTTAAATTGTTGTCCTAATTATACAACCTTATACCTCCTTTGAAAAATTGAAATAGGTATGGACCTAGCCCATTCAAAATCACACAATCTATAAAATCATAAATGGATACTATAATTATGCCTGTGTAGGAAATTTCGATAACATCTCCCTACAGTTCTCCAAGTGCCTGATATGAAAATGTGGGTATCCATACGATTTTATTAACCCAATTAAGGTGATAACGCATGGATAAACACATTTTCATATAAGCATATGGAAAACATAGAAAGATATTACCAAATTCTTACACATGCATTATTATGTAGCAAACTATTTGTAATACCCATTTATAGACAATGCAAGTTTAAACTGTCCTATCGGACATTTCAGTGAAATTTTACTATTCGGTGAGGAAATCACTGAATGGGCAACTACGGCTTAACTATAGTATACCTTTGAAAATTTTATGAATTTTAAATTCTAACATAAATTCGACATGTTTTTTGGCACAGTTAAAATAATCAAACCTCTTTATGAGGTCAAAAAATATGTCCATGTAATTGAAATAACACTTCTAATATTTCCACAAATAATACAAACTATCAAAATATCATTGCATCCAAACACACTTCTAACATATTCATTATGCAAATCAAACAATGTTGTATACATTTTATACAAATATAAATAAAGTTACCTAATTTTGCAGATGGATCTTACGATGCCCGAAAGGATGGAGGGAATAGAGGTGCTAGAAAGCGAGCGAGGCAACAAAACTAAAAAAAATCAAAATATTAATGCAATCACATTCATGAATTGAGTTAATTAAAAAAAACTTTGTTATGGCTCTCTTATCTTTTACAAACTTTGATAGATTACTAAATAACCACTTTCATTTTATCTCTTATAAAATTTAATTAACTGAAATTTAAATAACCAAGTTGTGTAAAATTTATCTTGACAAGTAAAGTATTGCATCTCATTTTGAAAGAAAAAAACTAAAGTTTATTATGTAAAACAGGTGCAGTGACAGAATAATTTCAAGTGACAGAAAAATAGTAATTCAAACATATAATTTTATGTCCATTAAAGAAAAGAAAAAAAATTCCATGTCCATAAGAAGTAGCACTCACAGGAGCAATAACTATAACCTTTGCAGAGTACTGATCTCTCATTATTGATAGAGTAAAGGCAAACCCAAGTAATGCTACAGCAGAGGAATGATCTAGCTTCTCTGTCAAATCAATATCTCTGCAATTAATTCAAAAAATAATAGAGCAGACAAAAATGAAAGATAAAAATCCTGATAAAAAATACTATGTTTATATATATGATTAACATAAGCATCATATTCACAAATTAGTTTTAACTTAATAGCACTGGAGTCGTCTATAAAACTATAGAAATATAAATTAAAAAGGAAGTTGAAGACCAATTAAAATAAATGAATAGAAATATATGAGAATGAAATTTGAAACTTACTCTAATTCATCAAAATACATCTAAAACATTATGTAAGTTATTTACTTTTGATTTTTACAAGTGAATTCAGAATGTCTTTTATGCCAAATGAAGACTAAATTCATGTATTTAGAGTCCTCTAACTGCCCCAATTCGTGCCCATTACAAATGAATACTTTTACGAAAGGGTACGACAAAAGGGTATAGGAACTACTCGGTACACTAATGCTGACTTGTGCATAACTCGGCACAGGGGCTATCTGTCATAACTCAATATCAAGGTGACGACTCAAGTAGCAACTCGGCACATCCCATTGCTGTCACAACTCATCACCCTCGTGACAACTTGGCACCACCTTCACTCATTCTCCCTTTGCTTGAATTACTTCATTCTTTGTTCTAAGGCTCCGAAATGCACTTCCATGCATAGAAGAAGGTAAAGAGAACCTATAAAACACAAGATAAAAATAAAAATAATAAAGATAGAGCTAGAAATGAAATAATTGATCAAAACACACCAAAAACTAAAGAAAAGTAAAACATAACTAACCTAAAGAACTATGTCATTTTGAACCACAACAAATTGCATACGTTAACAAATGAACTTTTAAACTTCTATCTTCTAGTAAGAATTTTTGGTCTAAGAAGTGATAAGTCAAACTTGTTAGTTGTAATTTGTTTTTGTTACATTTTTATGACAAACATAAAAATTTATAGAGAAATCTAATTAACTTTCATGAAACATAATATTGTAAGAATTCTGACCTGCCCTGCAAGTTATTTCTATTTTAATATATTAAAGTAATAAAGCTTAAACTATTAGCTAGATTTATGCTATAGTTATATCTGACTTCATGATTAAGGTTTTGGTAAATTTACCCCTTATTTTTGGTTATTAAAAATTTTTAGTAATTAATTATTTTTTACTCGAGTTCATATTTATTCAAATTTAAAAATTTATAACCCTGATAATAATAAATTTTAATTTCAATGCATGCTCTCAATCTTATTAATAAATGTCCCCTATAATTAGCTCAAGTGGTAAAAGGTATGAACATTATATGTGAAAATCAAAATTCGATCCCCGCCCCTAGCTCTCCCCTTTGTGATAGAAAATTAAACCACTTCAACCAGATAAAAAAATGATTAATAAATTGTTATTAGTTAATTACCTCTGATTCAAGTTCTAATTTAAAACTTTATAATCTTGATAATGATAGAGTTTATTCTTATACATATCCTCAAACTGAGTTTGGGTACTTAATTAACCAGCTGATGGCTGTGTTCTTATAATTTCTAGGAGAAAATCTATTATTTATAATGTTGTAGTTGTTAGTATAGATGTGCCATAGGGCCATTCTTGTATGTTGATACTATACTTTTATTCATATAGCAATAAAATATTCATTTAAATTAAGTGTAAAGTTTATTTGAATATTTACCCTTTAGTATTATGTTGAACGAGTTTATTATCAAGAGTTGATAATATGAGTGACAAACTCATTTGGTACATATACTATAAATGTTGATAGTCATTAGATTGATATAAGGGTAGTATTAATCCCTAGACAATCACCTCTGTCTATTTTCCTTGATCAATTTATGATATCTATAGTGGGAGGTAGTGAGTCTCATGCTACTTGATATGAGATATTAGAATAGACATGTGGATACTCATGTGATGAGTGGATCAAATTGTGATGTAAGATTTGTGATTGCATATAAATTCACTTTTGTCAATAATCACACTCTTGGACAGAATGGTGCATATGGTCCTTTGACCTGAGGCGACACGGTAATCCATATATGGTTGGTTAGAGTTTATTACTGTTTACATACCTGTGCTAGCTACGTATGGGTATATGGCGTGTGGTGGCTCTAGTTGGTTGTATGTAGGAATGAGTGATCGGCCAAGATGGAATTCATTGCCTAGAGTGAACTGAGATAAGATCCTATACTATCTAAGTTTTTCTTGATGAATAAGTACCTAGCCAGGTCAAACTCGACTTACCTGAAAAGAGTTTCGGTGCTAGAAAAGAGATTCTAGTAGTAATCATGTTTTATCGAGAATTGAACTAAAGATGAGGTCATATGATTAAGGCAATTGGAGTTTGACTAAATCATGACTCTAGATGATATCGGGATCTTATAATGAAGGGAAATTTAGTACATGGTAATTATATTCTATGGTTCTTATGGATCTACATATTGCATTCATTTCTAATTAGATAGTCGTAATATCAATACTAGGGGTCACTCCTGACTTATGGGAACTAAATGTGATTAATTGGGATTTTTGCATTTAGCATGGAAAGGTATTTTCATAATATTAAGTGTTAATATTATTTTCCATTGCTATTTAAACTTGAACCTAGTAAGTCACACACATAAGAGTTGCACAAATAAAGATAATTATTGATTTAATTATTAATTAAAGAGTTTAATTAATTAAATTAAATTAATTGAATTGGATTTGCGCATGTGCGAGGATCTAGCATATCCAAAATCTAAATTCAAAGGTTGGGACTAATTGTAATTAAATAAATATTAATTTGGACTTGATTTAATATGTGATATTAAGTTCAAGGACTAAATTAATATTTGCCTCCAAATGATAGAATGGATATGGGCAATGAGATAAACCATATGAATTATTAATGATGGATTAAAGTTGGGCTTTATTTAAGGATTTTAAAAGGGCCTATGAGTTGTCTTATTTAGTTTAGTGTAGGCCTTGTTTAAGGGTTAAACAAGCCTATAACCTTAGCCCAACTCATCAAGGGTTAATGAAGTCAAAAGCTAAGGTTATCTTTGTAACCAAACTAATCCAACTTATGACATAAAGCTATCTATGCATATAGTTAGAGTGTGAGACACTCAAACTATCATATGCATGTAGCTTGAGTGTAAGACACTCAAGCTAACACATGCATATAGCTTAAGTGTGAGACACTCAAGCTATTATCAAAATAGATATGTTTAAGTTAGTGGGTTGTGCAGAGACAAGAGACTAATGCACATTTGAGAGAAGTTTTAATATTCTTACAAAAGAGAGAAAAGGGTTGATGTATCATCTTATTCCTTCTTCTTCTAAGGGTAGAGAATATAAAATATCACAAGTGTTGTGAACTTTCAAGTTATAGGCTATTGTTGTGCACGAGTTATACAAGTCTATATCCATTATTGATATCCATTGGAGCTTGTCACCTAGTCCTACACATTCAAGCTTGGAAGAGTTCTAACAAGCATCTTGGGTCCAAGAAGAGAGGCTTGTGGATAGTACTCCATCATCCTTGAAGATCTTCCTTATACAACTTATGTGTTTCAAGCTAGAGGCTTCACATTTAGGGAGCTTGGAGCTTGTGGATCATAATAACCAAAACTTATCGAGCATGCTACACACTTAGGAGTTTTATAAGTGCTACTAAACTCTTAGTTGGTAGGCTTTGTGACTTGATGATATGACTTAGTTTTTGATTTGAAATGTTGTCCATTATGCATGTTTTGGCTATGTATATTTGCTTGTGATGTGATCTTAGGCTAGATAAGATTTTAGTATCGATGCAAGAATTGTATGTAATCAAAATTTTAAATTCCACTTGATTTTGATTGCTTTGAATATTGTCCCTTCAGTAGTCTTTAATAAAAAAAAGAAATCTATAATTGCATATGTGTTATACACATTAAGAATAAGGTTATTCCTTACTTTAATTTATTATATAGTAGAATAAAGGTATAATACATTCACAGCCCCCTATACTTATCACTTTTTATATGTTTGATACCTCCACTTATAGTTTGGCCATTTCAACACCTGAACTTGCATAAAATGTAATTTTTAAACTTTTGTCATCACATGTGGTATGAAATAGCGAATCAGCATATGCCACATATTAAGGGTTTGATTGACCAAAACTTGCATTATGTCATTAGGTTAGTGTATTTTAGGTAAAAAATGGTAAGTTCAAGTGTTGAAATGGCAAAATTGTAAGCTGAAATATCAAATTAACTAATTGTGCCAAGTACAGGGGGCTATGGATGTATTATGACTAGAATAAAAATCTATAGTCTACACCTTACTTTAAAGTAGTTTAAAAGATCATTTCTTCACATGGTCTATGATGCTCTATGAACTGTATATGATAACATATAAAATTGTGTTAGAGAAAAATAGATAAGTTTTCTTTCGCTTATTAAAAATGCAAAAAAGATTACATCATGTCAATTCTAATTGAAAATTGGACATTTTTATGAACAGTCTGCATGTTTCAAATTTTAAATGCTACTTTTTTTTATCCTCTAAATTTAATTATACTAGATAAAAAAAATTATATCATATATTACATTGTGTTGAAAAAAATTGTACTATAAAATTCAACTCCATATTTTAATTATCAAATGCATACAACATAAGAAGATTGAAAAAAAAATGAAAAAATATTTCTTGGAAAAAAGGTATAGTATTCTTATTTGCGAACCACGATAATAATTTAAAATTTGTAGATTAGTGATCGAAAGCTGGCACATCAAATTTAATAAGTTAAAATGTCATGAGTTTAATGGTTGGAGATAAATGGGATTTTGACAGCAACCTTTAAACATCTCATATATCTCTCTTGATTTTTAGCTTAAAAATAGAGAGAAAATGAAAAGAAAACAAAAGAAAAGCTTCATAACTCCAATTAGAATTTGCACTTAGAATCTTGGTTTAGTCTTTAATTTTCATCACTTGAAGTAGTGTTATAAGCTAAATAAAAACCAAAAGAGCAAGTGGGTTCTTATTTGTTACACCTACGAATGCAAAATCAAAATACATAAAAAAGAATAAACATACAAACAATGGCAATAATAGAAGAAGTAGAGAGATAGACACAAGAATTTACATGAAAAATCCAAAATAGGAAAAAACTAGAGGCAAGAGAGGAGAAATTTCACTATATTATTAAAAGAGCATATAAATGAGTATTGGGGTGCTAGCAACAAAAATAATTAGATCTTTTAAGCCTTAATTTAATAAAAGTATATATATATAATCTAAGTGGAGAAAAAAATAGCTTCCCAAAGAGTAAAATATATCATACGTGCTACATGGTTGTTTCTCAGCCCGTGTGCGCCTCTGGAGCGGAAACACCTTTCGAACACAATATGGAGCACAGTCGTGTTCTTCTTCATATTGCTCTCAGGATTGTATAGCTACTTCCAACATGGCCCGAAACACACCTATGTTACTGCTTGTGTTCTCCTCTTGACAAAATGGCAGCTTTTAATATATCCACCAACACACTTGTGTCTCAGGATATGTCTGCAGCACACTCACTAATGGACCTGTATTACAGGATGTGTCTGTCTCCAAACATAAGTATCATGCATAACAACATCCAAACAGTAAAGCCAACAACTCTCCTACTAAATTCACATTATAAACACAATAATATCTACCTTGAGATGAATTTCCAAAGTACTAAAACCAAAATAAAATACTCCATAAACCAAACAATAATATAAACTCCACCTCTTCCATAAAGTCCTAACGGGTGCCTCTCAATGAGAAACACCAATCAAGTTCAAGCAATATTCAAACTTGGACAAAGGAAATGACTTAGTTAATATGTCAGTAGGATTATCAAGAGTACTAACCTTCTCTACAACCACATTATCCCTTGCAATAACTTTTTGTACAAAATGATAGTGAACATCAATATTTTTAGTCCTCTCATAAAACATCTAGTCTTTTGTGAGGTAAATAGCACTCTGACTATTACAATATAAATTCATAAACTTTAAATTATTATAAAGTTCACTAAATAATCTCTTCAACCAAATAGCCTTTTTATTAGCTTTAGTAATGACCATATACTTAGCCTTCGTGGTAGAAAAAGTAACTAAAGCTTACAATGTTGCCTTCCAACTAATAGCACAACCACCAATGCTAAACACATAATTGGTCAATGATCTCCTTTTATTAAATTCTTTAGTAAAATCTGAATCTATAAAACTAAGAAGCCCATCTTTATATTCTGAAAATGCAAATACACTCTCAAAGAGCCATATAAGTAATGAAGGATCCATTGAAATCTTTCCAATGCATTTTTTTTAGATTAGCCTTGTATCTACTAACTAAACTCAAGGTGTGTGATAAATTCAGACATGTGCAAATTATAGCATATATAAAGAGAACCAATTGCACTAGAGTAAGGGACTCGTCATTTTTTGATTGTGGATACAATAAAGCTAAAAGGCTAAAATGTGAAGCCAATGGATTACTTACAGGTTTACAATTATATATATTAAACCTGCATAATACTTTCTTAATGTACTTCTTTTAACTAAGATCAACGAGATAACATTTCTATATCTCACAATCTCTACGTTAAGAATTTTCTTTGCAGTACTCAAATTCGTCATCTCAAACTCAGCACTCAACTAGGTTTTGATTTTTTGAATCTTTTATTTATCTGTAGTTACAATTAACATATCATCAACATAGAGAAAAAGATAAACAAATGACCCATCATAATTTTTTGTAAAATAGATACAACCGTTATAATTGCAACGCCTAAACCCTGTGAGAAGTCATGAAAGCATCAAACTTTTTGTACCACTACCTTGGAGACTGTTTCAACCTATAGAGAGATTTTTTTTAATAAACACATATGGTCTTCCTTATATGAAGTAATAAAACCCTCTTGCTACTGCAGATAGATGTCCTCCTTAAACTCTCCATGTAAGAATATCATTTTCATATCTAATTATTCCAACTCAAGATTATGCCTTGCAACCATCCTAAGTAAAGCTCGAATTGAGCTATGTTTCACAATAGCAGAAAACACATATATGAAGTCCACATCCGAAATCTGACCATAGTCCTTAGCAATAAGTCTAGCTTTGTATTTAGCATCATTAATACCTGATGTGCCCTTTTTCCTTTTGAATACCTACTTATATTGAACAACTTACTTACCTTTAGGCAATTTTACCAAATCTCATATGCCATTTTTGTATGAGAACTTCATCTCCTCATACATAATAATTACCCACTTATTTAAATTCACACAAACCATTTCTGATTGTGAATTATATAAAATGTGTAGGTATCGTCTAAAATCTAGTCATATATTAAATTGACCTTACTGTTAACGATAATGAGAAGATCTCATTGATTATTAAAATATTTTATATCTTCAACAAAAATGGCTTCACCAGAATTATCTAGCTTTTTACTGTTATAATCACCTCTCTTAGTCTTATTTTTCAACTTCAAGCACTCAGTCTTGACATGACCCTTCTTTTTACAATTAATAGTACTTCACGGTCTTGTTCTTAGACTTCGATCTATCCTAATTTTCATCTCTATAACCTCTTTTAGACGTTCTTTTCTTAATAACAAGACTCTTTACTTGAGTTTCCGGGTTAACCACGAGTTGTTTAACTTGCTCCTTATAATACAATACATCAAAAACCTATTCTAGAGATTTTCTCACAACTATACAAAAGAGTCTTAATGAAATTCCTATAAGAAGAAGGTAACGAATATAGAAAAATCAAAATTAAATCCTCATTCGCATCATTGAGCTCCATATTCTCCAAGTCAAAGACTATTTTCTTAAACACAGTTAAACAGTTCTTAATGGATGTACCTTCAGTCATATAATGAGAGTATAATTCAAATGTATTTTATTGGAGAGGGTTTTCTTCATTCATATATGTTCCAACTTTATCCACAATGAAGTAATGGTCTTCTCTTTCAATACATCTTGTAAACTTTTATTCAACAAATGCATATATATTTATCATAAGCCTTTACAATCTCTATGCTTTTTTTCATCATCCGTCCATGACGCGAGCATGTGATCAACTCCTAAAATAGTATCATCTAACTATATCTGCATAAGGACGACATGCATTTGAACCTGCCAAAGTGAAAATCTTGTGCTATGATCCAAGAGTGAAATATCATATTACAGAAGTCATCGTTCAAAAATTAGACAACACCGAGATCAAGGGCCCATAAAAACACAATCTTAACTTTGATACCAATTGTTATGCTGTGGAAGCATGATCAGAGTGCACAAATAAGAATAAATACACAATAATAGCAACAATAAAAAAGTAGAGAAGTAGACACAAGGATTTATGTAGAAAATTTCAAGATGGAAAAAAACTACGGGGTAGATGAGGAGGGATTTTACTATGTTGGCAAAAGAGCATACAAAGGAATGTTTGGATAGTTAACAATGAAGAATAACCAGATCTTTTAAGCCCTAATTTGAAACAAGTACATATATAATCCATGTAGAGATAAAAATATGAGAAAAAATAGCTTCCCAAAGAGTAAAACCCATACAACACGCTACATGGCCATTTCTCGGCCTTTGTGCACCTCTAGAGCGGAGACACCTTCCGAACATAGCATGGAACACAGTTGTGTTTCTCCCCATATTGCTCTCGAGACTGTATGATTGCTTCCAACACGGCCTTAAACACATTTATATTACTGTCCGTGTTCATCTATAGATAAAATGATAGCTTTTAATACACCCATCAACACATCCGTGTCTCAGAATGTGTCTACAATTTATTCATCAATAAATCCGTATTGCAAGGTGTAACCGTGTTCAAACATAAATATCATGCACAATAATATCCAAATCATAAAACCAATAACTCCTACTAAATTCACGTTACAAACACAATATTATTTTTTTCCTTTTAAAAAGGAAATATTGAAACACTTCCATCCAAAATTACAACAATTTAAAAAGGTAATAGTTGGCAAAATCTAATCTCGATAGAAACAATTGGTGGTGAGATAGAAACAATTGGTGGTGAAATCTAGGAAATGTACAATAATATTACAGTGGACAATGACATGAAATCAAATCAAATAGACACAAATCCACTTCAAAAACTTATGGGGAACATGTGGTGATTTCGGAGTTGAAACATATCTATGGCCTGCCACCATTTAATTGTTACTTTGATTAGCTATAAATTAAATAACTTAGTCACTACTGGGTCCAATCATTTTCTCCATTTAACCAGTTTTAAGATTTAACCCAAAATTTTATTTTGAAACTCTATTTTTAAGGAAAAATAAGAAGCAAAAAATAATTTTATTCGTATTAAATTAAATTAATTAAAATCTACTAAATTTTGAATACGAATAATTTAAATTAAAAAAATAAAAATTTATTTTGTTTCAATAAAACTAAAATTGTTATATAAAATAATTAAACATTCAACCTTTTATTTAAATATAAGAGATTTTTCATCATTAATTAAATGAAAATGTTTTCACTTTTAATTCTAATAAGCTTGACTTTTCATTTGTAAGCAACTTATAATCACTTATCAAAAATTAGTCCTAAATGAGAAGAGGAAGTGCATAGTTTCTAACTTTAAAAAAAAAAAATTAATATCAATCTTTATTGCTACCGAATGCTAAAAATAACTATACCAAATAAAAATCTAAATACACACTCTTGTCAAATATAAAATATATTTGATTGCTACCAAATGCTGAAGATAACTACACCAAATAAAAATCTCAACACACACTCTTGTTAAACATAGTGAGATATTTGGTTTTGCACTAAAGTGAAGGGGTGCTCTCCATCAATTGGGCATCTAGTATTAACATACTTTGTAAGAAGGTTGGGTCTTAGAGGGAGATAACACAACTTAAAAACTCTAAAAATAACAATTAAAAAAAAAGGCACATTTGATTGCCTTGTTTTAAGGAAGAGATCCATTAACGCCTTCCTTTAATGCGACCAGATGCCCCTTTTTTCACAAGCAGACATAGTGATGCAAGGTTTAATAGCTTTTAAAATAATGGAAATAGGGCAACCTCCTTCCGAAGGAGGAAAAAACTACAAATCACTAAAGATATTTTTTTAACTTACATGAGAATTTCAATCGTAGATTCACTGAGAATTTCACTTGGCGTGTGGTGTTACTGTGCATTGCATGTGTATTTTAATCTTTAATGTTTCGAAAAAAACATTATTAAATATAATTTTTTCATTTAACTGTTCAACTTTTGCCGTAGCTCAACACAATTTACACCAAAGTGATTAAGACATAATCAATGGCAAAAACAGAGGGAGGTGTAATGTTGCATCAAACTGATGGGTGAACTACCTTAATCAATGCCACCTTATTCTCCAAAATTTTCCTTTTCTTTTTTCCTTGGGAAGTGTTTATTGCTAATTTTTTTTATATGAACAGGACACCAAGTGGTCCAAAGAGGCCACCGACAATGGTTTGAGAAGTTATTTTAATCCTATTTTTTTAATATGAATTAAGCATGCAATTACAATGGTGAATTAAGCATGCAATTATTTAAGAAATTTTTATGCTGGGCAATGTGCTATTCTTTTTAGTTTTGAAACTTAAGGCATATAATGTGATAATGCCTCTTACATAAATAATTATGTGAATAATTTCTATTTCACATTCCAAATTTTTGCTCCCTGTAAAGAAAAAGAATAACGCATAAAAATTTATGATTTGTAAATGTACTTCTATCCTAAAATTCGTAGGTTAAAACATATGGTACATAAAAGAGTGTCGTGGTATGTGAATAATTTCTATTTCACATTCCAAATTTTTGCTCCCTGAAAAAAAAAAAAAAAGAATAAAGCATAAAAATTTATGATTTGATTTGTACTTTTATCCTAAAATTCGTAGGTTAAAACATATGGTATATAAAGAGTGTCGTGGTATGTAAATAATTTCTATTTCACATTTCAAATTTTTGCTCCCGGAAAGAAAAAAAAAAAAAGAAAAGAATAAAGCATACAAATTTATGATTTGTAAATGTACTTTTATCCTAAAATTCGTAGGTTAAAACATATGGTACATAAAGAGAGTGTCATGGTACTTGCATATATACAACTTCTGTCAAAGTCATGTCACTCTAAGGTCGTTCAAACGTCAGTTGTTTAAGAAGACAGAAAAGGTATTCATCAAAACCCACCAACTCATATATATATCAGATTGCTCCACATGTCCATTGGCAGCATATGAATTAGCACAACTAAAATTTTCCAAATATAATTATCTCTAATATATATAATTAACACATAATATTCCTCATTATTGACCCATACGCATTGCATGCAGTATTTGTATTATTAAAAGATTATATAATATAAGCCTTATATTCCTACACAAGGATTTCCACTCTCCCTTTTTGATTTACATATATGTATTATCTTTTGACAATTGTGAATAATGCAGAAACCACATGGAAAATAAAAGGTGCTATACAAAAATCCAATATATGATGTTAAATGGAAGAAATGACTTTAACAAGCTTTTACTCATTGATAATATATTGAATTTTTTACACAGAACTGTAATATTATAAATTTAAATTTTATTTAGAGCTGATTATTACAAAGAAAGCACATTCATATTCTTTTAGACAACCGAACAAACTAAAATAAAATGAAAAGCTATATCTTTTGGTTGGAAAGTATCTTTTTCTTTTTATCCCCTCCCCTTACGTTGTTTCTGCACAAAATTGTTACTCATTTTTTATTCATCACATAACTTTGTATCCATTTCACATATTTTTTTATCTGTGATTTAAGTCTTTTTTCTTTGTCATGTGTAAGGGTGGGTGTGCATCGGTCAGTTTCGGTCGGTTCGGTCAAAAAACCACCAAAACCGACCTAGGGATACTTCTGACCGAAACCGAACCGAACCAGAGAGAAACCGAAATTAACCGAATCGACTCGGTTCGGTTCGGTCGGTTAACCGATTTATTTTTTAAATAAAATTTTTATTTTTTATTTAATATTTTATAATTTTTTAAGCTTATTTTTTAATTATATAACTAAAAAAATATTTTTATTTATAATTTTAATATTTA